>LKNJ01003028.1:50824-83353 GCA_002120245.1 Maccullochella peelii | reverse complement strand
TGTGTGTGTGTTGGGCATCAGTTAGTCCTTTGTGCTCCCTGGGGGATCAGAATGAGACATGGGCATAAGGAGCTAACGTTCCCTCAGGGCTGCTCACACCAACACTCCTTCATATGCATGAGATTTTCTGTAAGCCAAGTGTGTGTTAGCGAGTGTGCATGCATGTGTGTAGCGTGTTCACACATTTCTACCTTTATGTTGCATCCGTGCACCCTTTAAAAAATAAATCTTTCTCTTTAAAAAATATGTAGTGTTTATATTTATGGGTTTCACTCATGTATCCAGGTAGGTTTGTGTGTATTTGTAGTGTGTCAGGAGGTACGCGTGTGTTTGTGTGTCGATGAGTGTGTTCATGGAGCCAAATCTGAGCCAAATAGAAAGCTCTGTGTTCCAAGCCCTGGGGCTGCATGCTCTAAATATAATGTCAGAGTTGAGGAGGAGTCATATTAGTTGCAGACATGTACTGTAGCTCTTCATCAAGGCCTGTCTTGTCATATCTCTTAAATGCAATGTCTCACATTAAAAATGGTAATTCTGTGAGCTTGTGCAGCAGTGTAAAAGTTTGGTGGATTTTCAGTTGGTGAGGTTTGAGGTTCCTGGGCATCAGCATTCCTGCTGTTTGTGTTGCGAGGCATACATCATCATCATCTAGCTAAACAGGAAGGGGTTCACAAGGCTGAGAAATGTTACTGACATCTGTCTCACTCTCAAAAATAAACAACAGCGCTGCATCCTGGTACAAAACTGTCTTTCCACTGGAGTGAACATTGAGATGCTCTGTCAATGATACCTCTCACTCTCTTATCTGCGACTTCTCCTCATCTCTTTGTTTTGTGTTCAGTTTTGTTCGCCCTCCAGTCCAGTCCTCTCTCTTTTCCCCTGCAACTGTCCCTCAGACTCGCAGGCTAAAAACTTCCCCTGAGCTTCAAAAGTCATCCCGTTCCTCTTCCTGCAGTTAGTTGATTTGGATAGATTTTTACCAGTTTAGCTTAAGAACACTGAGTTTGTGATGTTTGGTTAGTGTAACTAATACAAAATAGATAATAGCATGATGAGAACCATGCAAATTTGAATTTGGGTTGTCTCAGGTATCACTACATGGACTTAGTATGGAACTTTGTACGTAGTAGCGAACTTGAACTTTAACGCTCATATAATAAGAAAATGTAACTGTCGCAATTATAAAAGTCTCTTCCAAAATGTTAAAAATTATATTTGCTTAACAACATAAATTCACAAGTTTGTCATTGGTTTTCAGTCTGTAAATGTGTCATGATGTGTTCAGCTTCACTTCTTTCCTGTCTTTTTTCTTTCATTCTTTCACACTTAACATTTCTTTACCATCTTTTTTTTAGGTTTCACTTCTTTGGACTTGCTTGTTTTTAATGGTATCTTGTTACTTGCTTAAGGATTTTAGTCATTGGACATCTGAATGTTTAGTTTTCAGAGAAACACTTGCGGCAGCTCGGCTCGCAGCCGCGCCCCAAACATTAGCAAAATGTTGACTTTTAACAAGAAACTATTTTATTCAACACTGTACCGGTTTTAATCACTGGGTTTGTTCGTTTTGGAGTTGAGGAGACATCTGGGGACATTTCGGCTCCTGGCAGTGGTGTAGTGTAACTTATCTCAGTTGTGTATTGTACACTTGAGTGGCTGAGTCTAGGTGGTACACTAACTACAAGTGTGATGGCTGAGTGTGCATCTTGCCACCTTACCATCTCAAAGTTGAGGAAAAGCCTCACCCTGGAGTTTTCCACTGTCGCCATGACCCAAGCCAAACATCTCGCAGTCCTGGGCTCGTCTGGCTGCAGTAACCGGAATGCTACCACGGTCAACGATACCACTCTTCCATGGACCGGCTCCATCACCACAGGAGCACCAGAGCCTGGGGCTGTTTCGGCCCATCCAGAGGATCCCTGGTGTCTCCTGGGAGCAAAGCCCAAAGCAGTGGCCAGCTCTACTCTCTATCATGTCCCAGTGGAGCCACGGTCACTCATCGGCAGGGGTAGAGTGAAAGCCCCGGTGACCTCAACTTCAGAGCACTGGTCTATTGCTGGCAAGAGTAAACATAGCGCAAAGCGCCCGTCTCCACCTCCTCCACCTGCGGACCTGCCAACAAATTTAACATCCTGAGTCTGCAGGAGTTACCACCTCTAGAGGGATGCACCCACCTTTCACCGTCCCCTCTGCCCCAAACCGGCCCTGGCTCGCAGCGGACCAAGCGCCAAGATCCACAGTTTGGTCCTTCTCGATCACCTGCACTCCCAGGTACAGCCGATGTCCAGCGACGGGGTCCTCAACATCGGGCTTCATCCCACCACCGCCACACCCCCAAATGGTCAGGCGTACACCCAGGCATGGAACCCATCCTCGGTGCTTGTGGTTGGTACCTCCATGGTCCGGCACGTAGTGGTGCGTGGTGGCCGGACTTTCTGCTATCCAGGTGCCTGCGTAAAGGACATTACACCCACCGCTATGCAGCTGATTGAAAAACATAACATGCCTCTGCAGTCATTGTTCACGTTGGCATTAATGACATCAGAAATCAACATTTGGAGCTTCATGAACAGGAGTTCATGTGCCTCGTGGACAACCTACTGAACACCGGTAAGTAGGTAATTGTTTCCGGCCCACTCCCCCCTGCGCGTTTTGGTGACGTGATATTCAGTCGCCTACGCCAACTCCACATCTGGCTAAAGGGCTACTGTATGAACACAGATCTCCCTTTTGTTGACAATTTCGCTGCCTTTTTAAATAGACCTCCGCTTTTCAAATCAGATGGCCTCCATCCATCCCAGGAAGGCTCCCGCCTGTTATCTACCAACATTGAACTGACTTTGAACTCCTGTAAGGCTCTTATCAAATGAGGTACAGTGAGACCATCTGAAAGTACCCTCCTGTGCTCAAACTGTTCTCATTCAGTGTCCCCCTCTAGCTCCCCCTACCTGCATGGTAGTCCGCATACAGTCTCTGCTATTCCTGTAACTATTCCTGTAACTACCTCCCCCTTGTGGAATGATCAAAGTGCGGCTATTCCCATCCCTGTCCGCATTTCACAGAGACATGTACGGTCTATCGACAAATCTGCAAATAAGCGGCAGGTAGATTTTAACGTTCTACGCCCATTTCACCCAGCACCCGCTATGGTTTGTGGGGCATCAGATCAAATTGTATCTGTTAAGTTTGGTCTCTTCAATGTCAGATCTCTCAATAATATCTGTCACGATTTTATTTCCTCCTATAATCTTAATTTTCTCATGCTAACTGAGACATGGTAAAATGTAATGACGCCACCTCCTTTATTGAAGCATCCCCCCCTCACTAATCCCACCTATCTTAACCTTAGGCCAAGGGGTTGGTGTAGCTGTAATACATGGCAAGGAGTTTAAATGCTCTTCCATCTCATTTACCTCATTTGAATATATACTATTCTCCATTAACAACATACAGCACCCAATTGTCTATGCGGTACTCTACCGCACCCCTCAACATAAATCTAACTTCATCTCTGAGTTCTTATCATTCATGATGTCCAGATATGAGAGAATTGTTATTATGGGGGATTTTAATGTTCATGTCTGTTATATAGATGATCTGTTGGCCTTAGATTTTAAAAATATATGTGACTCATTTGGCTTAACACAATCTGTCACTGGCCCTACTCACAACCAGGGCCATACTCTTGACCTCATTCTTTCCTATAAACTTATCCTGGACAATCTTTCAACTACAGAGCTCTTTGTCTCAGATCATCTTGCAATTACTTTCAACCTTTCTGCCTACCGTCCCTTTAATGCCCCAGTGACTTGCTTAAAGAGACGTGTTATAAATTCCTCAACCTCAGCCATGTTTATTAGGGAATTCGACCAATCATGCAAAGGCTTCACAGCTGAAAATTCCCCTGAGAGTTTGGCAGATCCGCTCAATTCACTTTGTGTGGAGATTCTACAACCAAATTGCTCCATTAAAAAACTAAAGAAAAACTGGTCTAATTGACATTCCCTGGTTAAATGATCATACTCGGAAAATAAAAAAGGGAATGCAGGGCAATGGAACGTAAGTGGAAACACAGCAGACTCGGGATCGATCTTACTCAGTTGAAAGATCTAATGTCCAATGACAACTCTGCCGTCAAAACTGCAAGAAACGCATATTTCTCCAATATCATTGCTGAAAGCCACCACAATCCCAGAAAATTGTTCAGAACTATTGAACATACTGTTGTTGGTCCAAAAAATAACTAATTCCCTGATCATTCATCAAAAACATGTGAGAAGTTTGAAAAGATTAGGAATCAGATTCTACCACAGACTTCTTTTAAATCACTATTGAAAACACATTTTTTGCATTGACTGTTGTTTTGGTTTTGTTTTCTGTTATTTTGTCTCTTATTTCTTTTTTTTGAGTTTCTTCTGTTATGCTGTATTATTTGTGAAGCACTTTGTAACTTTGTTTTGAAAGGTGCTATATAAATAAAGTTTATTATTATTATTATTATTATTATTATTATTATTTGTCAGTTAGCTGCACTGTACATCCCAGCAATCCAAACAAGTGCACAACATGTACATATTGTATATATAATAAGGATACATGTTTACAAGGGCAATCACTGAAGTTTGTTTGTACTTCCTCCACAGTTTAACAACTTTAATTGTATTTTTATTTTACTACTGCTACAAAACACAATGTAGAATAATGTGCACATAACAGCTTGATGGCCTCTAAATTTGTTTAAAATGTAAATCAATAAACGGATTATTCCTTACTCTTGAAACAACCAACCACAAGGTAAGAAAACAAAGTCTCACTCACTTATACATTATGTATTCATTTAAAATGTAAAGTTTGACTGTTAGATTCACGCATAGCAGGAATAACTTCACCTCCACTCACATTTGTTTATACATTTTCTTCATGGACACTCATGCATAATGTATTCCTGTGACTGATTTTATTGTCTTGTTTTTAAACCAAATTTCTCTTTATATACATTTCTTCATAACTCAGTTTGCTTTCTACTTTAGCTGTTTTGCATTAAATAATCCATGGGTTTCTTTAAAGTTCACATTATGTGAAAGCAGCAAAATGTCCACTGCTAAAAAACAAAAAGAAAGGCTGGCTAACAGTACAGGCTGGGATCAAATCTGTGACTTTTGTGTGACTGATTTATTGAAATCTGAGTTGAAATTGGGGGAAAAAAATGAAATTATCACCTTCAGTACAATTATTACTAATGATGAAAACTGTTTTTCGACAGACACACAGTATGTAACAATGGAATATAGGGTGGTTAAATAATTGGTTTTGAACTGCTATTTTGTGACTAAATTATTTGTCAGGGTCTGGACTCTTTGTTTAGTTTCCTGTTTTATTTTGTAATCTTGCCTCTTGTTTCCTGCGTGTTCGCGCTCTTGTGTCGTTGTCCTTGATTGTCTTCACCTGCTCCCGTGTTCACACCTGTCCCTGATTACCTCGTTAGTCTCATCCTTATGGATACTGGTCCTTTCCCTTTGTTCACCGGTGGTTCATTGTCATTGTTACTGTATCATGTGCTCTCGATGCATTGTTCCTGTGTTAGATTAATTTCTAGTGCTCCTGTGCCTCTCATATCTGGACTTACCTGCTTGTTCGCTCGCTCGCTTGCCTGCCTGCCTGTATCTACAAGTAATCCTTCATTAAACCTTTGAAACTGCTTTGAGCCTCCTCTACTGTCTGCATTTGGGTCCTTCTCCTGCTACTCCCAGTCATTCCCTGTGACATTATTGGGCATTGGTGTGAAGAGTTATGACCAGCTAAGCATTAAAGACCTTCTACAACCACACAGGTGTTTTCAATTACTCTGGCTGATTAGGTCTCTAGTCAGGTTGACACCTTAATTAGCTTGCTAATCTATGACAAAAATGCACACCTCTATTTTTAACTTTCATTTCTTCCACTTTCCTTTGTTTTCTATACAGCCAATAGCCAAATAATATACTATTTTAGAGTCATTCAGCATTATTGAAATTCACTCAACTTCCACCTTGTGTGATGATGTCATAGGCTTGCAAAGTAGGAGGGGCCTCTGGTTCCAGTATTTCCTCATTGAAAGTTCCTATTTCAAAGTTCCGTTTCAATCATATCCTCAACACAGGAGTGCCCTGGAAACATAATGACACTGTAGGTTGATGTTACGCCAATAAGTCTTTGAGAATCTGTTTGGTTTTTTGGGGGGGGTTTTTTTGGTCAGTTTGGTATGGCGAATGGCTCTTGATACTTCAATACTCATGAGGCTCAGCTGATGTGGTGGAGAAGAAGCTGTTCAACAGCACAAATCAGACATGCAGCAAATTCAAAAATAGCTTAGTTGTAGCAATTGGGAATAAAATGCTGCAGAAAATGAATGGGACCTATACTTAAGGAACCTTTATTGCCCGCAATACATACAAATCGCCACATTGCAACTCTATTATAACACATGTCAGTGATGATGTCACTCTACCTGCCTTCTTCAGTGAGTTTGGTAGCTCACTAAGGTAAATTTTCAGTCCAGGTAAAACAAACAGCAGTTAGAGATAAGTGGTCATTTACGTCATATGAGCAGGTTACACGGTTTCATATCACAATTCTACAAACTTAAGCTCATAATAACATATAATTTAATGTAGAAATATAGTTAACATGTTTTTCTTCCAGGATTTCACAGTACAAGCAGTAATGGAAACGTTGTGCTCTGCAAAATCTGGTTTGCAACTTACTACATGAGGCGATTTGGCATTTTTCTAAATAAGCGCCTGCCTAGCACAACGCACAACAGTTCCCGCTCCCAATTTAACTCTTCTAATTACATGCCTTTGGAATTTGGATTATGCAGCTGCTGCATGGTGTGTGCTTTTGGAAGCAACGCTGGGTAACACTGTTGGTTTGGGGGCCAGGGAGAGTGCAAAAAATGTAGGCTGGTTCTGGCTGCGAGTGAAAATCCAGTGTGGTTTACCTCTATCTCCCCTCATGCAGGGCTCTGTCTTTCTCTGCCTCACTGTGTTGTTTTCTTCAGGGGATTTGGAGGTCTCTAACTCTGCCATCCAAATCCATTGTGTTCGCTACACGCTCCTCCAATCCTCCTATATCTCTTCTCCTCCTCACTCTCTCCTGCCTCCCTGCTCTTCATTTTTCCTCAGTTTTACTCTACTTCCCTCTCTCTTCATCTCTCCTCCCCTGATCTCATCTCTGCTTATTTTCTGTCATCTCCTGTCTAATCCTGTTTGTACTATTCTCCTGCTCTTCCCCGTTGTTCCTCTCTTACCTGATCACATCTTCCTCCCGAAGCTTCTCTGTTCTTCTCTCATCTTTTTCCCCTCCTGTTTTTTTTCACTTCACCATTTCTTCTTCTCTCTTCACCTTCCTTTTTCTCCAATATTCAGTTTTTTCATGTCTCATCACTTACCTGATCTAATCCCCTCCCTAACTCTCCCCCTTTTCCTCTTTTGCTCTCCTTCTCTTATCATCTTCTCATCTTTTTTCCATCTCATCTCTGCCCTCCATATCTCCCCCTCTTCTACTTTCCCCTGTCCTCCTATTCCTTGTCCAATCTCATTCCTTCTTCCCTTCTTTCTTCCTCTACACTTTTGCATTCTCCTCCTTCTGCCTCCTTCCTCATCCCCCTTCTCATCTCCTCTTCCTCCTTTCACAACCAATTCTCCTTATCATCTCCTCCGGAATCCGGCTGAGCCATTCCCTCCGTCTTCACAACCCACGGCCGATACCAGCCAGTCATTTTACGTTTCATTGCTACCTTATTTAGAGCACATTTAACAATTTCATGCCGAAGAGATTCTTATACACTGGGAGGCAATATGTCTCCCTGTTGTTGGACACACTTTTCATGAGTTTATTAAAACATGAAAAGCTGGAAGCCTGTTGTTACTTTGTTCTCTGCCGCCTTGGGAGACGTTTGCTTTTCTTTTTTTTTTAAAAATGAGCAGTTTTGCCAAGTGGGTTGGTGCAATTAAAATTAAAAAGAGGAAACATTAGCTAGTTGAGATGGAGGAGCAGCGCAGAATCAAACACCGTTATCTGTTTATGACAAGGTCTCATTATAGTGAGCTTCCTCTGCCCACTCAGTGCTATACGTCCAGCTTCTCATAGCGGTGATCCTCAACCTGCCACCCCAGCAAACAATGCTACACACACAAAGAGCTCTGCAATGACTCTGGTCAACTGGTCAGGGGAGAGGACGATGATGATAAATACAAAGCCAGAGAGTGTTTACGGAGGTGTGCATTTTATTAGTGTGTGCACACATCCACCAAAGAGAGAGAGATAACTGCAATCAAACAGGGATGAAAGAAACGACGAAGAAGAGAGGAAGAGATGGTGTTCGGTTTGTGGGTGTTTGTTTTGAAGGTGCGGGCCGCTGCTTCTCTGCCACCTTTCAAAACAGCTTTTTGGGATTAGCTCCTGCCGCCTCCTGTGGGAGAAAATCTCTGAGGAGGAAAAGGGATGGAGTGGGATGAGAGGAAGTGAGGGGACAGGAGAGGAGAGAATGAAGGGGGAGAGGGAGCAGTTAGAGGGGAGAGGAGATAAGGAAAGGAAAGGAAGATGCAACTGAAAGGAGAGAAGGCAGTGGGGGGAAGAGGAGCCAAGCGAGGAAAAGAGATTAGTGAAAGGCGGAGGAAAAGACAGAAGGGAGGAGGGGAGAGGGTGAGGGGAATGTGTTTAAAGGTAAAAGGAAATGTGATGAGATGAGGGCAGAAAAAAAAGAGAAAGGGAACATTTTAGGAGAAAGGGAACTAGGGGGAAAGAGGAAACGAAGAGAAAGAAAAAATGAGAAAAGATGGATGAAGAGGGTAAGGTGGATGTGAAAGGAAAGCCGAAAGGTAGACAGATTAAAGGAATAAAATTAGGAGGAGAAAGGATAGGGGAACTGACTCTATGAAGGAGTAGATAATAGATGGAAGGAAAAGAGCTCTTTTTGGAGACAAAGGAAGGAGAAAACATGATATTAGGAAGGAGTTAAGCAAAGGTGGTGAGAAAAGAAAGGGAGGAGGAAAGCAGTGAAGAAAGGAGTAATGAGAGATTAGAGGAGGAGAGAGTAACTACTCGTCCTTCCTTCATCCCTCTCAAATTCTCTGTATAACAATTCCTCTGTCTCTTTCTTTCTCCTTCCTCAGTGAACTTTTGACCTTTTACTTGTGTCTCTCTTTCCTCTTCTTTTCTGTTTCTCTCTAACCCTCACATATTTTGCACGCCCTGCACAAAATGTGCAGCTCTTCATTTTCATATTATTGTACAGTTTTTTTCTAATTTTATCTTATTCTATTTTATTTCATATTTCTTCACTTTTTTTAATCGCTAAATTCTCTATTATCTATCTCTACTGTATATATTTGTATTTTTCTTTACTATGCTTATTTATGCACCAATACACCAAAGCAAATTCCTTGTATGTGAAAACCTACTTGGCAATAAATCCGATTCTGATTCTGATTCAGTATACCAGTATCCCTTTGTCTCCTTCACGTATTCTTTACAGTTTCCTTTAATTCTCTCCCTCTTTCTTATCATCTGTCTTCCTATTCCTAACCCTTTCTTTACACATAAGGAGTCGGTCTAGACCTGCTCTTTATGACAAAGTGCCCTGAGATAACGTTGTTATAATATGGCGCTATATAAATAAATAAAACTGAAACTGAAATTTCTTATAACCCCTGGCCAAATAAATACATTTTTTTGTATATACATGTTTTGTATATGCAGCGAAATAGACCAAATTGACCAATCGCTAAATTGAGCCTGCTCAATGATTAGTGGAGTTGGGAAGTTCTCTTTACAGAGGAGAAGTGGGATCAGCTGGTTCATGCAGCCCAGAATGTCCCGGCCCTAAACTTGTTCAGGAACATCTAAGACGCATCAATAATCTGCATCTTCAAACTTTTCCATCAGCTAGGAGTTTTCTTTCTCCAGTGATTTGACACAATTTTCCAAATTTGATATGTTGTCCTCATTAGTGCTGACTCTATGTTTAAGTTACCAAACTTGCTCTCCAAGTGTAGACAACGATCCATGCATTGTATTTAAAGGGAATCTCCAGTATTTTTAAACCTGGGCCCTATTTTTAATAAATTTTGGGGTCGAAATGACTAATTGGTTCCCAAGATTTAGCAATTGGTCCAGTAGATCGCGAACGTGCTGCAATGGCTCCAAAATTTGTAAAAATAGGGCCCAGGTTTAAAAATACAGGAAAATAAATTTCCTTTTAAGCTCGCTTGAATATGATCCATTTTTGAGTTGAAATGGGATAGCATATCAGACTTAAATTGCTGTATGGCGTCCCAGATGGTTTGATTGGAAACCAGTGCTTGGTCCATAGCAAAAGACAAGATGATTTGGAGTCAGATCAATAATAAACGCACAAAGCTACCTTTTGTTATAGAGATTAGGTCCGTAAACACTAATTTAGCAGTATAACAATCGGAGATGACCAAATCAAAAGATATAAGTCTTAAAGGCCAAGCAAAACCATTTCATAATGCAGACTGAGGCTTTAGGAGACGCTCACTCCAACGCCATCGTGGCCATCTTTTCACCTTTTCAATATATCACAAGCAGCGTCACGGCATAGAAGCAGCATGCAACATTATATAAAATGATTTACTTACTCTGATAAGACAATTGGCAGCAAAGGGCAGGAAATATGATGGCTGCCATATATTCAGAATATTACACTGCATTTACTAAAGCTTTGCATTGAAATCCCAAACATCATAATGGGAAAAGCCCTGGTTTCAAAGGGGATGAAAGGAGCCGATGTTCTTGGCCATGATTGTCATCTGTTAGCATACCTATATCATGACCCTTAGCACACTGAGGAAGGTAGATTGACCTGCGCTTTCCATCCTGCTCTTTTTTCACGAAAATAGAGCTCTCTCTGTGTAGACACACACAACCCTGTACTTATATACTTGTGAGGACACTCATTGACATAATGCATTCCCTAGCCCCTTACCCTAACCCTAACCATCACAACTAAATGCCTAACCCCAACCCTATTCTAACCTGAACCCTAAAACCATGTCTGAACCCTCAAACAGCCCTCTGAAGGTCTGTCCGAAAGTGAGGACCAGCCAAAATTTTCACTTTACAAAAACGTCCTCACTCCCAGGGTCTAAAACGCAAATTGGTTCTCACAAAGATAGCTGTACAAGTACACACACAAATACACACACAAATCTCCTTTACCAGTTCTGTTTATGTCCTGTTTTTGTGCAGTAATACGATCCATCGGGTTGTTGTGTGCGATGAGAGAGACGACAGCTGGCATGAACAAGTTGATATGACACAAAGGCAAAGAGTTTCTGAAAGACGCCGATACTACCTCTCCCCACTTCCCTCCTCTCCTCTCTTACCCTCGTCTCGTATCTGACCCAGTTGGAACTGATGTGTAAGGGCTTCACAACAATGAAAACCAAAGTGAGAATAGGAGGAGAAGGTGGAGGTGGGGGAGCTCGGGGTATCAAAGTTGGAAACAAGGGTGTGTAGGTGGGGGGTACCGAAGTAATCAAAAGCCTAATCTTGCAATCCCTCGCTCTAGATTTTGATCTTTAATTCTAGGTCTTCTTTTCTTTTCATACCCAAAAAGTACCACCTCCGGCTTGATGCTGTCTGGTTTTTGTTGTATCTGTGTTGTCGTTGTTTGTGAAGCTGTTTCGATTAAGATAAAAGCAGAGAGAGAATTTGAGAAGAAACTGTCATAGAAGTGAAACTCATATTAATCCTGTCTGCGCTGTGAATCTCTTTCTCTCTCCATATCTACATTGAGTTAAACTGTTTTAATATTTTAGAACAGAAATGTATGCTCTCAGCGTGTTATAGTAAAACTCCTCTCTTGCTCTACTCTCAGTATGTTTCTGTTTCTGTAAAGGAGGCCATCCCAGCATATATCAATAAATAACTTTAAAGCACACCGGCATGAACATCATCATCATCCAGTGCCACAACTTTAAATATACTTTTTTGCATAAATAAATGATGTGTAAAGTGTAATTACTATTACAAACCTTACTGTAATAGTCTGCGGTGTTGTAGTATTAACATCCGAAAACATTTGACATAAAGACAGTGTGAAATGTCAATGTTTTTCACGAAGGTGGGACATAAGATACAGCATAAAAACAGAATATAGTCAGGATGCAGCAATAAGAGGAATGTGAGAAAAGACAGTTAGTGAAATATTATACAGGATATCCAAAAAGGAAGAGGTATAAGAGAAGAAAGGGGAGTGTATATTTTGCAAATATTGTGGCTCTCCAGTGGACAAGGACTGTACAGTGTTTCAAGAGACTGTCCTTTAACGCCCCCTTATTGGCAACCTTTTGAGCAAGACAGAGAATCCCTTCCACTGGATGGGCTGCTGTTCTGCAGCTGACCTCTAACCTCCCTCAGGAGGATGGATCGACCACAAGGATTCCTCAGTAGAGATCAAATCAACGAAACATGTTTTTGCAGGGACATATATTAACTTACAGTATTTGCCATAGAGATAATGTTGGAATCATGTCATATTGGGTGGGAAACTAGGGAAACAGCAAAGCAGAAATGTAACAGATACCAAGTTATAGTGTATGAACTTAAAGGACAGTTTTAATAACATTGTACTCACCAAAGTCATTGCTGAGGTCTGGGAACGTGGCAACATCTCTACAACAAAGTCATATGGGGCAAGAATCACAAGCAGTCAGGCGATCAGAAAGATAATTTAGCTAAACAACTTCATTTGGAGGTAAAACTAAAAGTGAGCACCCTTGAAATGTCAGTTATAAACCCTCAATTGTGCTCATCTATGGCAAGTACGTCGTCTGTTTGCTGTTCTTTTTTGCCTTGTTCGATTATTATTACTGAAAGAAATTATGTCTAAAACTATGAAAACAAGACACAAATTGTAATAAACCATACAATGCAAATTATCATTATTGTGCATCCGTTTGATTAAGTAGTTTGGTTTGGTTTTATCCTGGAATTTAACAATATATACATAACGCATGTGAAAAACAGAAAGATGAACAAATAAATTCATAAAAAATAGGACATGTACTGTATCCAAAGTAAAGAACACAAATTCAATAGAGCATAGGATACGGGTTATGTAAAATAAAATGACGAAGACCAGTAAAGTAAAAAAACATAAAATAAAAATAAAATAAAGCCATATATAGTCATAAATAACATGCAACATTTTATGCCTGTGATGTAAAACATGATACAGGATTAAAATAATGATCAGTTTCATATATGGAGTCAAAAATCCTTCTACAACCTCCCAAATGAACGTCTTGAAACATCACTGCATCTTTATGTCAAGCAGATTTTTTCCCTCATCTAATTCTCTGCACACACAGGTTGCTATATTTACGGTTACCAATAGGGGGTGGCATTGTTACACTAAGATGTGACTTTCCTCCGCTGACATCTGCTGAGTGTTGCTGTCGAGAGCGGCTGGATGGCACACAGTCAGCTGCAGCTCAGACAGTTAAGGGAGTACACAAAGCCCAGTCCAGTCCGTTTAGTCAGAATACACAGCAACTGGTTTTAACTGGACTGGATGGAGAGGAGGTGTGGGAGAAAGGAAGCAAGAGAGATGGATGAGAACACTGAGGGGGGAAAAAGTGAGGATAGAGAGAGGAGGGGAGAGAGAAAAAGTGATGGCAAGGAAGAGGAGTAGACCAATGCTGGAGTGGGAATGGTGGGATGGGGTGAGGGGAAGAGATGCATTTAGGAATGAGTGGAATTAAAAGAGGGAGAAATATAAGGAGTTAGATAAAGTAGAAAGAGAGATGCAGAAAGAGGGATTGAGAGATTGAGAGCAATATTGTCTTTGTTACATTCATGCCAATAAAGCATATTGAATTGAAAAATTGAGAGAGAGAGAGAGAGGAACACAGTCAAATAAAGAAAGGCAAAAACATGGAGAGAAATGAATGAGAGCAAAGGAAAGATTATAAATCAGGAGAGAGAAAGATGAAAGGGTGAACTGTTTTCTCCTAGTTTCTGACTCCCCCCTTTCTTCTCAAATCCATCCCCATCCTCATCCTCTCATCTCCATTCCCTCTTTCTCATCCTCCCTCCTTACTTCCTTCTTCCCTTTCCATTACCCCCTCTCCTTTCCTCCTCCCTTCACTCTTCTCCTTACCTCCGTTCTCTTCTCCTCCATCCCTCTCTCTGTCTCAGAGCGTTGGAGGTAGACAGTAATGAGTGTTGTGACAGATTGCAGCAAGTTATCAGCTTCCTAACTCTGCTTACAGGGGACAGCTCGGCATGTTCCCTTCATCTGGATGGAGGGATAAAGAAGGAGAGAGAAAGCCATTTTCACTGTTTTGTTTTACTGTCACCCTGCATCCTGTCTTTTTCCTCCATCCCTTTTCTTACTGTATTTTCAGTCTTTCTCCCTGTCTCCCCTCTTTTTTCACCTATCCCTGTTACCCCTTTCACCATGTTTCCCTTCTTCCTTCTCTCTTCACCCCTTACTTTCCACAATCTCTCTCTCTTCCTCTCATCCACTTTTCCTTCCATCCTTTTTCATTCCCCCTCATTTCTCTAATTCTTTCTTTTTTTTACCTGCATCCTATCTTTTTCTTTCATCCCCCCATCCTGTATTTTTCAGTCTTTCCCTCAGTCTTCCTCTGTCTCTCATCTCCTTTATCTGAGTTGTCACCTCTTGCTCCTCTGTCCATCCATCTTTTCGCCCTCCTTTCTTTCCTTAGCTCTGTATGTCTCTCAAATTCCCATGTTTTTTTCTGTACTTCTCTTCCCTTTTTCTTTTTTAACCATTTCCTGCCTTTTAGAACGATGAAAACTTCACCCAGTCTCTGTCCCTGTTCCTTTCCCTATCTCCCTGTTTCTCTCCATCTCTCCTCCATCTCTCCATTAGGCAGCGATCAGTAACAGTAGTTTTTCCTGGAGAGAAACCAGACGGATGTCAGCCCGGTCGCCCAGAAGGAAAAGGGGTTTGGGGGTAAAGAAAGAGCTTAGACGCACCTATGTAGGTTAGGGATCAAAATCTGGATGGGACTAAGGTGTGGCCTCAGTAATAATAACTTTATTAATCTGAGACCTCGGTTTCCTTGATGTTATAACGTCATTACACAGCTTCCCCCTTTTGTTCTGAAACACAACACTCCTCACTGGTTGTTGGTGAGGACAGTCTGTTTTGGTCAAGTTAAAAACCCCAACATGAAGACGCTGAAAGGATTATTCTTTTTTCTAATTGCATACAATGTGAACTGTACTTAAACATGTGGATATTCAGCTGTTAAAGAACTACATACAGCAAATTCTCAAATTGCGGCCTTTTTTACCTCAAAGACAAACTTATATTATAATGTTGCCTACTTCCCAGTTAATGCAAACTCAAAACGTCCTCAATGTTTTCCTGTTGTCTTGATAAATTCAGTATTATGTACATCTACACAGAACTAATTGGATCAGTAGAACAACAGAATCATTATTATATATTACTCGCCACTCTGCTGCTCTCAGTTTCTCTTCTATAACAGACATGCGGTTTCAGTTCAATCAGTTCATTCCAGTGCTTTCACTTTTCCTTTTTCCTGACAGATGCTAAACTCCTGTCAATGAAACTCTTCACTTCCTGCACATTTTCCACATTAAACTTATTTCAGCCTGTATGTTATTAGTATGCTTTTAATGTGAAAACTCTACAGGAAGTGTTGAGTTTCATTGACAGCTTAACATCGGTTGGGAAAAAACAAAAAGTGGAATAAATAGGTGGATGAAATAGGTATTTCTGTTAAAAAGAGAAGCTCAGAGCAGCAAAGAGATGAGTATGGCTCTGTTGTTGTTGCTGATGGAATTTGTGCTGTGCGAATGCACGGAATTTAACATGTAAGAGCCATTGAAGTTGGGGACAAGTCATTTCAGCCCCATCAATGTTTTTTTCCAGTGTATTAGTGACCGACATTTATTTATTCGTGCTGGCCCCCCGCCCCCTGCACCATTTTTTGATCTCAAAAGAAAAAAAAATCCCAATTGTGCATCACATTACATCAAAATATTATGCATTTTAAGAGTCTGGTTTGTCTGCAATAAATATAACAAGTCTAGGTATGGTGATAGTCATGAAGGAATAAGAGAAAAAAGAAGAGCAGCACACACAATATTAAAGTGACAGATAGTCCAGGGAGAAATATGTATCTGTGTACTGCCTACACTCTTTGACTGACAGGTGATCTCTGGCAAGTGTAGTGCAAGAAAACCACAGCGAAACAGTAATGAGCACTTAGCAGCACATGTGGAAACCAAGAACACACATCCCCGCCCCCTCAAAAAAAAATGTTTAAAAAAAAGAATCCCGAGGATTACCACTTTAAGGTTTCCAGTACAGGATCCAGATTTAGTCTCTCTGTGGAGCCGGGCTCATTAAAACATGCCAGTACTGCTGTCATATGAGATAATACCTGAAATAAACCTGAGTCTGTGACCCACTTTATTATACGTGTTACCTGTGGACATATGGGAATCACACACACACACACACACACACACACACACACACACACACACTCTGTCAGTTATGCAACATCATACAAACACAAACAGTCACTCTGCCAAACAATCCCAAACAAAACAGCACACCTTTCCTCTCTGATACTGTACACATACACACACACACACACACACCAACACAAAACATACATTTTCACACAAATGATCACACTCACACTCTTTTTGCTTTTCGCCCTCCCACAAACACATACATATACACACACAAACACACACCTAACAGTCACCCTGTTTGGTAAGGCGCTGCACTGTGCTGGGAGCTGTCACCGACCGGTCTGATTGGACCATTCGTTGTGAAACGGAAGTGTGACTGGTTGACAGATCGACAGACTCATGACAAGCCTGCAAGCTCTGGTGAGAGAGAGAGGGAGGGAGAGAGAGAGAGAGAGAGAGAGGGAGTGAGGGAGGGAGGGAGGGAGAGAGAGAGAGAGAGGTGATGTAAGATGGAAACAAAAAAATGAGCAAAGGGAGAGTGAGAGGTAACAGTGAGAACAAAAAAAGAAGAAAGCAGAAAAGAAAAATTAAAGAAGGAAGGAAAAGAGAGGGAATAAAACAATCCTACGGGGAGACAGAAATAAAGGAAGAAGTAAGTCAAAATCAAGAAAAGTGAAAAGGGAGAAAAAAGAGAAAGTGAAGACTGGGAAATCGTTTGAGTAAAATTGCTTTATTTCCTCAGATACACACCTGTCTGTGTTAATTACAGGAGCTGTTAAAATCATAAAGTCATTAAAAATACAAATTTTTGAGTGCATTAAAGAAGTAATTATATCAAATGGATGTTGACAACGCTGGGCCGTTCATTAAGCTCTTCAAATAAATGATTCATAAATATTTTAATGACACCAGTTACTGTTGCTGTTATCTTGACACCCAAGGCTTCCACAGTTACACACACGGAAATGAAATGTGGTATTTGTATTCATTAGGTGGATGAAAACGTACAGAGGACATTTAGTTAGAGGGTTATGGACATTTAAGTGGTTTAGTTTTTAAACGCCATGCTATTGTAGAGATTGAAAATGATTTTGTTCAAAATATTTAGGAATATTTTTTATATTAAAAATATGTTTTAACAAGATTCATAATAATTACATATATAATAGTGTTTTAATTACTAAGTGCTAATTAGTAGCATGTAATAAAGAAAATAAATAAAAAAGAAAAAGAATGAAAAAGAAACTCTGACACATTTCAGAGCTAGCCAGCAGAGGTCCAGGGTCCAAAATGTTGGTCCTATTTTCACCTCTTGCACCAATGATGAAAACATTCTGCCAACTTGGCGATAGACAGACATGATATAATAATTTTCTAACCACTTTAATATCTGGGAATCAAATTCCAAAAAAAGATTTGTTATTTAGAAGCACAAATGTTTAAAAAGTCCTTCCGACTTCTGTTCCTCAGAGCCGAGTGGACCCGTGAACACCTCTACTACCCATCATGACTTCAAGTAAAACTTGCAGAGAATCTAAATAAATTAATAATGACACAAAAATGTACTCAAAATTGTCTATTCTATTAGGTCTCATCATTTTGGATGCCGACTAAATTACTGCACTGAAATAAATCCTCTACAATGATGGCCATTATAGACCTAGCAGCCATTAGGTGGCTACACTATGCACCAGTAAAGGTCATGTGAAGTTGAAGCATGGGCGCAAAATCAAAGGAAACAAGAAGAAGCCAAAAATGACAGACAAAGACACGTGAGTGAAGTTAAAGATTAAGAAAAGTCAATAAATTGGAAGGTGGAAGAAGATGTACACCAGAGCAGCATAACCAACCACTTAGAGTCACACAGTGGAAACTGCTGTCGGAAAAATTCCACTTAGAAACTCGAGGTGGCTTCTTGCAGACGCTGTTTTGTTTGCTGAAATTCATTCCTGCAGCCATTATACAGCCACCTTAATGATCTCCACATGAAACTGTGTGCATGACACTGTGTGTATGTGTGTGATCCATGTTTCTGGTGAGGTGTAAATGTCCCCACAAAGTATCAAAACTATATGAAACCCATACACGACCTCTCTCTCTCTCTCTCCTTCACACACACATACACACACACACACACACACACAAACACACACGGAAGATACATAGCCACAGGGCATGAGTGGGAGTCTGGTCTGACTAAGCTGTCATGAATTTATCTGACTGAACGATTGGCTGTCAAACAGGGCTGTGATTAGCTGAGAGGCCGTGATGACCTCATTAAACATTCCTTCCTGTCCAGGGGGGGATCCTTCCCAGAATTCATCATGTGAATCCCAATCTACTGCTTATGTATGTTTCCCTCAAATTGAACACTAAACACAGGGGATATACAGTTAACATTCCATACATATATTCTTATATGTAAAATTCAGATAATTAAAGCAGAATACAATAAAGCCCAGCAGGGCAGAGCAGCCAACTGGCAGCGAGTGAGGCGTCAGGATGTTGACTCATTTATCACTACATGCCAATTGATCAGGAAAGGCTGGATCAGTCACCGCCTAATCAGTTTAACATTTAACACTGCAACATGGCAGGGTCAAGTACACCCGCACACACACACACACACACACACACACTGTTATGTCCCTGGCTGTATTTCCAAACCTGTCTCTGGTGTTTTTTTCCTGTGTTTTGTGTGGCTGTGTGAGAGTGTCTGCTTTGTTCCTGTGGGGATTTTTGAGTGTCAGCCTATAGGTGTTTCTTTCTGACTGGAGTGTCTACTGCTGAATGGCCCATTCGTAACATCCTAACTTTTAAAATGTCCAGGTTTCCAGCAGCCCAGTGGCATCAGTCTGACAGCAGCACCTCAGTTCTGTCCTCGGCCTCCAAACCATTTCGTAGTATACGTGTGCTGGATCTGTGAGATGTTGTTGGTTAGCTGTTCACATTTTGTGTTTTTGTGATTTCTCCTGATTTGCATTATTGTTTAGTTACTGTCTTTTCGCTTCAACTAGGATTAGTCAGCACTTTTTGAGAAGATTATTTAGTTTGAACTATATTGCTTCAGTTTATTGTCACAATTTCACCATTTTGGTAGTAATACATTATTTCACTTTAATTACAATTCAGTGTTCAGATGTTGGTTTGGGGCCCGGGTGGAGAACTTTTAATTTTTGTGTTGCGCCCCTGCCCCCCTAGACAGAGGCGTAACACACACACTTAAAGTTAAAGGGTCAAGTGGGCAGGGTTGGCTGACAGGTTACTGCTGAGACCATAGCAATATTAATATATTGCATGCCAGTGACTGTGTGTGTGTGTGTGTGTGTCTATCTATCCATCAGTCTCTGAATTGTCATTAGTTGGTGCATGTGGAGCAAAATGGAGATGTGTGTTTGTCAGTCTATCTCTGCGAATTATGGATAGCTGTAGGGGACAGGGCACTGAAAGAGTGTGTGTGTGTGTGTGTGTGTGTGTGTATGTGTGTGTATGTGTAATTACTAATGTGAATTCCTGAATTATGGTTTGCTGTGTGTGTGTGAGTGCGTAATAACTAATGCTTGCAGGGTAGATGGGTGCAGAGCAGAGCAATGATTATAGAGTCATTCCTCAGCTCAAGGTTGGCAGGGCAGACAAACACACACACACACACACACCAGAGAAGGATAAATCATTACTCTGCTGTGATTGTCTGTCCCACCACAAAGTCCTCATCACATCCTTAACCTGGGAAACTGTCACAAATACATGTTTGCATTTCTGAACTTGTGACCGCCCAAAATCATTTCCATGTCACACACAGGTGGTCCCAGAGTCTTGTCAGTATCATGGATGAATTACTGAACGTGCTTACCGAGTACAGGCCCAGAGCCCCTGGACCACAACCTCTGTATGAAGTGACTGTTAGCATTTCTTGTTGGAAAGTCAATCAAATGACTAGAAAGACACACAAAACGACCACAAGAAGACGCAGAGCGACTGCAAAGACACGAAAACAACAACAACAAAACAATTAATGTCTCTGTTTCTGATACTGTGTATCAGATACTGTGTCTCTTTAAGTCTGGGTGTCTTGCTCCTATGTAGTAGATGTGGGGAGCCTTTTACATGTCTGTGCCAAGGGGCCGATTGTGGCATAATCTCATGATTGTCTCATGATTCACAAGGCCAATAGACCAACAGAGTTATGCACACAGTCAATTTTAGTTCCTATAGTTGTATAAAATATACTGTGTTCTGTATGTCTTATTTATGGTGATGTTTGTTGTGAGGAGTGTGTCCAATAGCTTGTTTTAGAACAATTTGCCCATTATGGTTAATAATGTCATGAACTTGAACATGCACATACAAACACTCATAAACACACACACACACACACGCACACATATACTCATCAGTAAAGCTAGGAAAGGTCGTCACATTCCTCTGAGGATTTTGGTTAAGTCCATGTTTATCCTGTTTGCAGCTGAGCATGGACGACAAGGGAGCAATAGCTCACCCTCTAGCTCTCATTAGCAAGGGTGTCAGTGTGTATGTGTGTGTGTCTGTATGTGTGTTTGTCGAAAAGAATAAAGGTGAAAATAGTCTATTATCCTCTCACCATCATCACTATACAATAAAACTTTTTTCTAATTTGACTTATTTCTAACAGCTCTGATGCTGTGAATTCCATGACTTGACTTAATAATTAACCTAGTACGTTTCCAGAAAAGGTTCTTGCATCTTGGTTTGTAAATGCTGATTAACTGCTCTGGTTTCCACTGCAGAGTGAATAAGAAAAGAGTCAAAGAAGTTGGGAATTACTTACAATGATATTCATGCAAAGTGACCTTTTGTAATTTGGTTTGTTTGTCACAAGTTTTCAGCAGAGAACTGGTGTGAAATGTATCATCAGGTAAAGCCTCTACATTTGTTGATGGTCCAGTGGAGCGTCTGTACTTCTCCTCCTGTATAATGTTCATTAAATTATCACACTGCAGTCACATCATTATCAGCTGGGTGCTGTAACCTCTTGAACTGTGTTGTTTCTTATGCTTGTTATCTACTAACTGAAGCTTATGCCACTGTTGGACCCACCTGATGGACACATGAGTAAAATGTGTTTTTACATTTAGCTGACACTTTTTTATTAATTAATGAATTAATTCATTTAGGTACTTATTTTTGTTCATTGGAATCCGGTGAGTTGTTTTTCCACCTCTGGCAATGCTTCATGTTTAGCCAACATCATATATAGTATGCTTGTGTGTGTGTGTGTGTGTGTGTCTGTGGGTGTGAGTGCACACATCCATAAAATTACTGTTGTCATTTTGCAGCAGACTGCGTATATCAAATCCTGTGCAGTGACCTTAACTGTCACCTGTCTCTTTCTCTCTCTCTATCTCTGTTTCTCACACACACACACACACACACACACACACACACAAATGATACAGTACATCGATACTGACTTGGGTCACTACACTAACAAGAATCTGGATATACCCATTAATTTATAATGTGTGTGCGTGTGTGTGAGTGTGAAATATATTAGATGTTTAAATATTCATTGGTCTCTTCTTGAGGCCTCACAGTTGGAAGGGAACCGGTCACCACTCTGTAGCTCACTGGTTGGAGGTGACTGACTTAGTGTGTCTGTGTGTGCATTCTAACACTGGTAAGTCTTGCGTGTTCAGCCACATTCTTCTTCCAATTATTACTGTGTGTGTGTGTGTGTTTTCGTAAAAAAATATGTACTGTAGTCAACGGAGAGAGACAAATCGGGTTTTTTTTATCCCGTTTTAATTGTGCCATGAATTACACGTCAAGTCAAGGAAGTCGCAGTTTGGCGTAAAGATAGTAAAGTACCATTTAGTTTTGTGTGAAACCGCTCAGGGAATTACATCTCTCCTCTCGCACAACATACGTCACCAACACAAACATGGCTGTCAGTGTAACATCGGCCGACTACGTCCCGCTACAAAACACACAGCCATTGTAGCTTCAGCAGCTCTGGAGAGAAAGTTATGACATCACTTATGTGACTTTTGGATGTGTAGTCTTTCTAATTACGTATTTTCACATCCTTATACTTCAGCAGTTTTACGACAAACTGTGACTTTCTTGACTTTCAAAATTTTCTTTTAAATTGACAAACATCATTTATGTAATTCATGGCACAATTCGAACAGAATCAAAAACGTATTTGTCTCTCGCTGTTGACTACCACACATATTTTACCCAAAGTAAGGTCCCATGGTGGTCCACCGGAAGGGGAGGGACTTCGCCTTTCTCTATATTGCCAAAGAATCTGATCTATAGTGAAATAATAATAATAAAACAATGTGACCAAGAGTCTACAGTTCACAGAACTTTGGAGATCTCCCGATAAAATAAAAAGAATTAGATTTTTAAAGAAAAACAAAGTTAATGACACATCAAAAGAGGAAAAAATACAATTGATTTTATTTGCACTTATCCCTGAAGATCCCATATGAATGCACTGCCAGGACAATGAAATCAGACTAGTCGCATTTTTTTCCTCTCTCTCCTGCTTTCTTTTCAAAATATGCATGAATGACTTTTCCCTTCAAACCTAATCGAATACACAAATCCGCCCGAGCGCTTGGTTAAGGTCACATCTGTTTGCATGTTTCAGACGCACCGTTTGTCAAAATAAACCCAGCCAAAGAGAAAAGCGATTGTTATTAAGAGACAGCTATTATCACATCCGAGGCCCCGGAGAGATGCAACGTGCCACTTAAAGGACAAAACAGAATAATTCTCCACAAATTATAGGCTTTAAGGCGGCACAACAACGATATCTGCAGGAAGGCATGTGGTGTATTTGTGTCTGGATATGTGCGTGTACATGCATGTCTTTGGTATGCTGCGTTCCAGTCAAAGTCAGCGGTCGGAATTTCCCAGTTAAAGTATTCCAGGTGCACAACGCCAAACATAAACAAAAAACATGGCTGACCATGACAAACTGATGTTCCTTTGGAAAATGTACACACAATTGAACTCTCAGTAGTGCAGCCTTCTTGCACATACAGTATAAATGAAACACTTTTATACGTAGTGCAAAACGTATCTAAATATTCCATTTACTAGCCTAATACAAATACTGTAGTCTACAAATACATCCTATCCCCCTCCCCTATTGATTGAAATGTACAACATAAGAAATTACATGATTACATTTACAATGTGCGCTTCCATGGGTGCTGCCATTGTCGTGTGATGTCAGACAACTGCTTCATGAAGTCGGGGTAGATGGACTTGCCCCGAGTTTACAAGTAGGAACTCCGACTTTGAGTGGCGCTCCGTTGTACTTTATCTAGTAGGTCGGAATTTTTCGAGTTCAGAGTTGCCTGGAACGCAGTATAACTCTAAGAAAGGAAAAGGGAAACAAAAAATGAAGAAAGTCCCTACTAAAAGGGCGACGAAAGAAAATGAGATGAGAGGAGATGAAAGAGAAACTTGAAGGTCAGCAGGGGTAATTGTTGTGTTCCTCCACTTGAAAGACTTCAATTAAAACTGTGAGGGTGTTGTGTGAAGAACACTTGCCACTGGACGCCAACTCAATGATATGGAGACGTAGGTATCTGTGATTACGGTCACAGCAGCGTGAGCAGAGGGGGGTCAGGCTGCGCTGATCAGCAGAAACTTCAGAATTAGATTTCATTCAGCAGGTACACAAAGTAAATTAAAATACTTTCAGGGTAGTAGCTGCAACAGCTCATACAGGCAATGCTGATCACCTCAACAAGGGGGTGACATAGCCTGAAGTTACAGAAACATGCTTTCAATTTCAAGGTCTTTACAGTAGATCTAAGCGTGATCGTCATGCTTTCACACACAGTGTATTTAATGAATTGGGTTTCAACATTAAAGTGCGCAAAATATGTGCAAGGTGATCTGGACTTGGTCAACTGATACTGACGAAAGACTGTGCTGCTCAGACAGCGCGTTGGCGAAAAGCCATAAAAGCAGACCTCTGATTTCAGCATTTACAAGTCCTCCCACCTAAACGACAGAATAGGTCGTTTGTCAATGACTTCCAAAACGACATACTGTATATACGCGTACACGACCTTCGTCATCATGGTAACAATAATTGTGATTAAGATTGTGAAACAGTTGCAGTTTGGTTAGGCTTAGGCACCAAAACTTGGTTAGGTTTAGGAAAAGATAGATGGTTTGGGTTAAAATAACTACTTTAGTTACGTAAGTTAAGTTACATATGTGAGTTAAAATAAGTCAACGTTGACTTTTGGTTTCACATGGGACACATTGTTGTTTGACTCAATAATGCACCTCCTCCCTACATGGACTTTGTTGCTCTTTATAGGTTGCCACCTAACAATAAACGTAAATGTGGGTAGTAATAAGCTGCTTGCACAGACCACCTATACGGTTGTATTTTTGGGGAGGACGGTCTCAATACATTTTGTTTACATTTCTATATTTTGATTTATGTACAAAAGATTAGCACCCCCCCCCCCAGTGGCTGAAAATTGATCTCAACCAGAAAAATACTAAAAGTAGTCACACAGGTGTTTTTCTTGCCAGTGGTTGATCCAGATGGTGGACACTATAATAGTTTTTAATTGTAAATTCCATGTAAAAAAAATTTACATGGAGTTGAGTTACAAGTGCAAGCTTTGCTACTTTTGGATAGAATTTGAGTCATATGTTTAAAAAAAGAATGCAACATTTTCTGCTACACCAAGTATTCTGCCATTCATTAAGCCAAATGAATGGCTTCTTTCATCTCCTGTAAACACATTGAGGAGCCCTTGAATCACCCTCCACAACATCCCAGTGGCTTTCTTCAAAAACTTAAGATATTTTTTGTTGGGAATTGAGGAATCCCATTAACCTTTGGGAGGCTTTGTACTTTCTAAACTGTGGTCTTGGCGCTGCCGCCCAAGGTTTTGATAAGCCCTTTTCACAGCCTTTTGAGTGTTTATCAATATGTCAAGCTATTTTAAAGAATTTGCATGCTGATTAGGTCTCAGTGTTTGTGTTTTGATTCGTAATAGAGAGATGTTTTTTTCTTCTCCTTTTGTGTATTCTTTATTTGCGTTTCTATTTGCATGTATTTTCTGCCTTTCTAACCTGTACATCTGGAAGTGGCATCTGGAATGGACAGAAGGAACCAAATTCACCAAAAGTCTGGTATTTTGAGTGAGATTTAGATTTAAGAATTAGTCTAAGGAAGATACAGCACTGCATTTTCACTTTGTATGCTATATTATCTCCTCTCACATACACATCACCACTTACAGGAAAAAAAAACAGCAAGACGGACTGGTGATGAACTGCAATAAAACCAAAGTCATGCCCAATCAACATCACACCACAAAGACAACACACCAAAAGCAATAAGAATAAATGAACAAATGATAGAAAACACCCATAACTTCACATACCTAAGAAGCACCATTTACCACGATACGGGTACCAGCCAAGAGATTCACAACAGGAGAAATAAAGCACATGCTACATTCACAAGACTAAAACAATCTGGAAATCTAACCAATACAACTCCAAAACCAAATATACCAAAGGTGTGTATTGTCAACACTACTTTACGGAGCAGAACGATGGAAAACAACACAACAGGATACCCATAAATGATCTACCTTCCATACATCATGCACCAACAACACCATCTCTGACAACAACCTTCTCAGAATCACTCAGCAAGACAAAATACATACATTACAGAGACGCCGGTGGACCTGGATTGGACATGTGCTCCGAATGGAAACAACAACAATGCCCAAAGTTGCATTACATTGGGTAAACGAAAGAGAGGGAGGCCCAAAATGACATGGTGCAGGAACACTGAGAGAGAGCTACAACGCCACCAACAAAGCTGGGGAACCATGGAGAAGGTCAGAGACAGACAGAAGTGGAAGGACTTTGTTGCTGCTTTGAAATGGGAATGACTGATACTACATGCCTTGTCGTATGCTGTGTGGTCCTTGTGACGGTTCACTGGTTGACCTTTCTACCAAATTAAGCCCATTTTTAACTTTGGCGTCTAGTCATATTTTGACCTTCAAAAATGATTAAATCTGTGCTTATTTGGTACTGCGGTGTGCAGCCAGTGTGTTTTGGACTTAAGAGAATGCTAACTTGTTGGGGACCACAATCTGTGCCTCACTTTCAGTCGCTTTGAAGTGCTGTGCACTCCTGTGAGGAACATGATGTAATATGGATCTAGGCACCAACTCATTCTGAGCTGTAATTTCTATGTATCCTTACCCTGTGGCCAGTTTGCCATGGATGAAGCTAATGAGTGCGGCGTGGGACACAAAAGCATTAAAGAAGCAGATGTTAAGGAACAATAGTTACTTATACTCTGAAGGTCCCTTTAAAAGGCAGTTTGTGACCAGTAAGGATTGAAATAACAGGTTTTTGCAGAACCCCAATCCCTAAACTTTTTCTGTCCCCTTGAGTTATATCAGCTTGTGACAACATGCTTGTGCGTATTTGCCTCAGAAGTGTTAACTTCCCCTAAAAGGATGTTTTTGTGAGCGTGCCATCAGCAGTTTACATTCATACTGCTGAGAGACATGGTGTCTCTCCACGTCGTGCTGTATTGTGTTTGTGTGTGTGCGCGCTTTCCTGCATGCCTCTGAAGTGCTTTCATTCCTGACCTGCTCTACCCTAATAAAAGCGCTTGCCATCCTCTCATGATTACCACTCATCACCGACACAGCGTGAGCCCTTCCTGGTCTACTTTGTTTTCCCCCAATCCCATTGGAGGATTACAGCCGAGTGCCTCCTGCTTCGCCTGCGTGGTTATCAAGCACAAGCCATATTGACAGGGCAAACATCAAACATTGTTTTTTCTTGGCCTATTTACCCACCGGCAAAAAAAAATGTAGAAAAAAAAAAATCACAAAACTTTTTATCCTTGCGTCAAGTCCAAGTGTAGCTGTCGATACACTGCATAAACTGCCCCTCATCTTTATTCCACAGTTTAGAGTGTGAATGTGACTGGTGTGCTGGCAGGGTGATGATTGATAGGCTGACTGGCATGCATAATGTAGCCTGAGGGAAGGCACACAGTACATTTTTTTTAGCCATTTATCAGACACTAACCAGAGTCTGAATAAGCTTAAATTCTATTACCAACATTACAAGACTCAAATAGTGGGGAGGGCAAAGATCAAAGCTGCAGTCATATGATCACAGCCACTGATAGTTCATGTTGAACAGCACATGAAATATGATTTGCACAATGAGGTGGTTGGTTTTTTAAAGTGAGAGACACAGAGATGATGGGAGGAAATGTTCTCAGATTGTCGTGAAGCCTTAGTTTAAGATATATAAGCTTAATACATGCAATTTACTTAATTCACTAAAAGTATGTTTAGAGAGTTTTTAGAGTTGACCATTTACAAGTTTAAATATTTGATGATCAGCTGAATGTTCCTCTGGTTTTCTCCTCACATTTACCATAGTATTGTCTTCCTAGCTTCTGATTGGTTAGGTCAATCACATGTCAGACAGTAGGTGGCAGTATGCACCTTAAAGTTGGTTTGCAATCTGCCAATAAACCCAAAGAAGAAGAACCACATGTCAGAGGAAAACCAGGAAGTGTTGTTGCTGTTGAGTTGATGAAAGTGTGAGGATCCACCTCCATCCAGCTTATTCTTTTAGTTTCAAGTGATCCAAATAGCTTACACTTTTCTACATACACATGTTCTGTACACAAGGTCTTTCATATATGGAGAAACATCAGAGAGAAGTTGAAAGCTGAGTGGAGTGGCAAACAGGTTACCACAAGGTAAGGAGTGGAGTAAGGGCATGGCCTGGAGGTAGCCTGCAGACATTGTTTAGGGTTTTCCTAAATTTACCAGCCGACTGCTTTCTGGTTCTTTGAGTCAGCAAAAAAAAAAAATAAAAAAATAAAAAAACCCTGCAAAACAACATGTGACAATTTTGCAGTTAACTTTAAATGTTTGATAGCCATGTAGTCAGTTGCCAGTTTATTAGGTACACCTAGCTAAAACTAATGCAGTCTTAGAAAAACAGCCCTGAGATAAATCCTACCTTCATTTAGGTTAAATTGTCAAGTTTTTGTTGAAATTGCTTTAGAGCGGTGTTGTTTCAACTGTATGGTTGACGTGGTCAGCATTATTGTAGTGAAGGAGTGGAGGTTCAGTGTGGAGTGGACTATTGTCACCCTGGCATCCGGTCAGAGATGCATGGGACCAGGAATGAAGGCGGAACAGGATTTCAAACTTTAAACATCGGTTTATTAAGTTTCTAAACTCAAGATGATCCGAAACTCAAAGGAAAGTAGATATACACAAGAAAGACACACGGGCTGCTGAATCTTAAACATAAAACACAATGAATTAAATGTCCATCTAAAGAAATAAGGGTAAATAATAGTGGCAGTTACTTAACGTTGACAAGATTCAAAAGTAAAAAAGAGTGCTTACTTGAACAGCCGCCCCATGGGAATGCTGGAAGATGAGTGGATGGGGAGTGCAGTCTTTAAATAAGGAGTGAGCAGGTGTACTAAATCAGGTAAATGAGGAGTGGCAAGGGTGAAAACAGAGCTAATCAGTGAGGAGGAAAAGCCAAAGGGAAGTGAGGAAAATGAGCAAGGGAAGAAGAAAAAAGGGAAGGAAACTAGGGATCTTTACTACAGTTATACTGAGATGTGTTTCTAATGTTTTGCCCTTCCAGTGTATATCAATGGAGAGTAGACTAAATAGATCACAGGCTTAGTTTCCATGTCAGCCATCTTTTTACCGTCATTTTCTAATTGAACAAACAAAAAAATATATATCTTTAAGATGGAGTAGCTTGTGTATAATGTCGTGTTTAAAGAATGACTAGCTTGTTTTGTCATTTTAAGAGTTTGCTTTGTGGTCCTGTTTTGAGATATTAACTTCTATATTAAGGTGACTTTAAGGAGAAACAATCTAGTTTCAAGCATCTTTAACTTGAGTCTTGAGGTGAGTTGTTGCAGTGTCCGTGACTTCTGTTGTCTGTAGTCTTGACTATTCTAGTGCTTGGTAGCCTAACCTGTAACTTTCTGCAGTTGTTTAGCCATGTTTGAAAAAGTAATCTAACTCTGACAGAATAACGTTCTGGGTTATTATTGGCCCATGCAATCAGCCAATCAGCATTCTGATTAATCAGCAAAGGTTTCCATGTCATTTTTGTAACATAAACATGGAGCTTGTTAGGAATCTCTGTTGTTTTCTGCTTTATTTTTGTTTTAAGTTTAAGCATTACATTTTGCATTACTTTTTAACCTAGATGTTGTAACTTGTATTAAAACCAGTTAAAACTAGTTTTGTGAAGTCAGCAGCACTGGCATATTACTGATACACTGTTCTTGTGTAGCCTTTAATAGTACAATATTAAGACTGTTCTGGTCTGCTACTGTTGACTGATAGACTGGCAAACACCATCTGTCTCCTCTATCACTCAATCAGTCACACTCTCTTAAACACACTCATGCACACAGGCAAAGGGAAGATTTAAGCCCTGTAGAGATATCTGTTGTTGACACAAGCAGAGTTAAAGCCTCTGCAGCACTCATTCACTTTGTAGAATTTGGCTCTGATGCCAGACCTACCTCCGCCAGAAAATCAAAGGTAAATATTTGATGCCTGACAGTGCTATTTTTTTCTCAACTTTTTTCTTTCTTCTTCTTTTTGTTTTGTCTGCTATAATTTTGATATTTGTTCCAATTCTTTCACTGCTTTTTATTTTTATTTTTAATCTAGCTGTAAAAACAAAACTTGATGTTGATATTGAGATTATAAACTCCACTCATCCTTTGCCCATACCTCACCTTGTTGGCATAGCATGCACAGTGACTATCTCCAAGGGTATGGCAGCGGCAGCTTCATGGTGTCACCTTGGTGATGGTTGCTCTGTGATGGAAGAGGCTGTTAAGTAGAGTTGACGTGTGATCCTGACACAGCAGGGAATGCAGCGTGGGATGCCAGTGTCATACTGACTGTCTTCTAACCTTCTAATGCCAGGTGAAAACCTCCTATCTCCTGTCATTACACCCTACAGGAGTCATTCTTTGGAGATGCAGCAGTTTAGTTTTTAGGTTTTTTCACTTCTGATGACATTAGATACATCTGTGATGTCACAGAATCACTTAAGTAAGGAACAAAGGAGCAAAATCCAATACGAATATGGAATTTAAACCACTGAGGGTGTTATCCCCTTATACTATGGCCACTTGCAAACAAACTGTCACATGTGATCGACTTATCGTATCGTACTTATTTCAAAAAGTTTGAAAATAGAGTGGCAAAGTGGGAGCAGCTGCTGGTTATCAAAATATTTTTCCTTACTAGTACATTCCCATTCCAAAGTCTTCGTTTAGCAATAGTTTAAATGTTCCTCAACTTAGGGAAACGGGAGTGTCACGGATAATATTGCTTTTAATTATTTCAACATTGTTGCTGAGAAATCGTGTTTTTTTTCTGGCCATTTAGTATACAGTATTGGATGGCTTTAAATACTACAATACCCATGAGTCTCAGCTTACTTTGCTATGGAGAAGAAGTCAGTTGGAAGCACGAATTAGAGCTGTAGCTGATGCAAAATCCAGAACAACTACTGGATGCACAGAATAACTCCTCCCTCTATGTAACTCTACAGTGCCTTGCAAAAGTATTCACCCCCCTTGCCGTCTTTCCAATTTAGTTGTATTATGACCTGTAATTTAAATGGATATAATAGTTTATTTTATGTAGTTGACCTACACAAAATAGATTGGTTTAGTGAAATGAAAAAAATAACTTGTTGTAAAAACCTCTCCTGCAGCTGTCAAGGTTGCTAGGCGACAGGAGACGCATCCTTAGAAAGATGCAGCCCCTGAATTGAGACACAGTCTGTATAGTTGTACCTTAGAATTCCTGCTGCTTGTGTTGCTAACATTTCCTGGAAAAGGGTGTCACAAGTTTGGTTTGGCTGAACTAAAATACAGAAGTTTTGAAATCCTGACAGAATTTATAATCGAGTTTCATGGCACTAGTAAATAGAAATGTGATAGATTACCTGCTCTCAAATCACTTAAACACTTAACCTACAAACACTTACCACCACTGCACTCCACACCACATTATGTTATTATCTTCACAGTTGAGATACACATCACCTAGCACTCTCGCACACACCAGTATCCAGTGATACTGGCCCTGACAAGAAATGAATGGACACCTGCCAGCCAATCAAAATCAGGAATTCTCAGTGGCCACTTTATAAACTAAACTCCTAACTCTAAGCAGGGATTGGTCAACTGAAAAAATACCGTTCAAGTTTAAGCTGATGTTACTTTAACCTACGCCACCGCATCTGTATAATTTGAGCAGCCCATTATTCAATTCAAGGAATTATCCTTGAAGCATTTCTTGCCATTTGAAAGGTTAATTTTCCTCCACCAGAGCTTACTACAATAAGTATACGTAAGTAAGACATCCATCCATTTGTATAGAAGTTGACCTTGTTTATCGTGTCAGAAAGTCCTGTCCCGCCTTCAATGCATCCATCAATCTACAGCAATTTCTATCTGTCCAGTTGCTTGCATAAGTTAAACTTTATTCATGCAACCTTTCCTTCCTCCCTCCATCCATCCATCCATCAATCCATCCATCAATCCATCTTCTACCTGCAGTCATTTTTCTAGTGCAGAGTGCCCACTGTGTTGTTGCTAATCACTCTCTTTCAGCTTCGCCTCCAGCAACGATTAATGGCTTTCATTTACACTCATTTGGAGGCAACACCTGTGACCAATGAGAGCAAAGCAAGGAGTAATTACGTCCAAATGTGAACTGAATGTGTGTGTGTGTGTGTGTGTGTGTGTGTGTTTGTGCATGCTTGTGTACATGTCTGTGCAAGAGAGAGAGGGTTGTGTGTTTGCATATTTACGCCTGCAAGGGGGTTAGTGGTATTTGTGTGTCTGTGTGCATGAATTGTACAAATGATTATCCAATAAGTGTTTGTGTCTCCTTGTATCTAAAACGTCCACACTAAACCGGCTAAATCTAA
>LKNJ01003028.1:19058-50765 GCA_002120245.1 Maccullochella peelii | reverse complement strand
TGTGTGTGTGTGTGTGTGTGTGTGTGTGTGTGTGTGTGTGTGTGTGTTTGTGCATGCTTGTGTACATGTCTGTGCAAGAGAGAGAGGGTTGTGTGTTTGCATATTTACGCCTGCAAGGGGGTTAGTGGTATTTGTGTGTCTGTGTGCATGAATTGTACAAATGATTATCCAATAAGTGTTTGTGTCTCCTTGTATCTAAAACGTCCACACTAAACCGGCTAAATCTAAAGATGTTGTTTATGTGCACACACTTCCATATCGGTTTAGTAAATATCTGCGACGAGACTGAAATTACAAAATAGAAAAATGGCTAAATCTCTTCTTCTCCCTCCATTTTCACTGTGAGTACACGTACGAACAGATCTTTAAAGTTCCCCTCCACTCAAAAATATGTTTCTCTTGTTGTTCCTACAGTTTAATGTTTGAGCTTCACTGTACAGAATGATGTCTGTGCAGACTTTGAAACTAGAAGGATGTTTTCACGCACATCTGCTGAAAGTGAAAAGTTTCTATGTGCTCACTAAAAATCATGTTTTCAGGGGCAGCCTACAAGCATGATTTATGACATCACAAATAGTTTGGAAGCCATACACAAAAAAAGTGAATGAGGTACCTAGTCAGTGACTATGTCTCTGAATTGTACTGAATGAAACGATTTCGAATCAGCAAAGTGATTCATAATTTTCATCATCACACTCTTTTCCTGTGTCTGTTGTCGGACAACGGAACAAGTATAAAACAGTAGTTTAATCGTGGCCTGTAAATGCTACCCGTTAGCCAGGCTAACAGTAATTCCTGTGCTGCTGTGCTGAGACGCAAGTTAAATCACTAGCTTCTGATCATGAAGTTGTCTGACAAAATCAACATGAATACAGGTTAATGATGATGATAAAGCTGTCTTCATAACTTTTCTGACACACAGCCGACACGGCATTGTGTCCTAAAAGCTCTGTGTCCCTTATTTTCGAAAAGGTCTGTTTTCAGTTATGAAAAGCGCTGGCTTAGTTTAGCCAAAGGGATTTTTAAAAAAAAAATGCATTTTCAGATCTGACTTTGCATCAATAGAGTCACAGTTTTCTCCAGCGTGCTTTACTTTTATGCTGATAGTTATTCTGAGCATTCACACTAATGTATGCATCTTTGTGTGTCTGTGTGTGTATTCCCCTCCCTCAGGGCATTCTGTGCTACTCCAGCAGGTATAGAATGCATTACTCTCTCTATGTCAGTGTCACATTCTCTCTTCGTCCACTCCATCTCATCCTAGCTCGACGTCGCTCTCTCTCTCTCTCTCTCTCACTACTTTTGCTACTTCACCTTTTATTCCTCCTCGTACCTGCCGTTGTTATTGCTCTTCCTTTCTCTCTCTCTTTCCAGTCCTTTTTTTTTGTACTTGTCTCTTTTATTTCTCTTAATAGACAGTATGTTATTTTCCCTTCTTCTACCACCTTTATAACCTCTCTACCTCTTTCTCTTTCTCCCAGCATGGCTCTCTGTTCAGCCCTTTTTTTTCAACATTGTTATAAATATTGAATGTGTGTTTTGTTCTTTGATCAGTCTGGGTAGAAGGTGATAGACCGGTAGAACTCTGACAGTCTGTACAGAGGCTGTGTCTACACTGTAGCTGCATTCCATACAGTTAGATTTTAGGGGGGGGTTTTAAAGGAAAATGCTGGTGCCATATAATTAAATTGCAGCATACAGATCTGCTCTGTTCTCTTCAAACAAAAAAATCTGAAACCAAAAGGGAGAAATTCATATTTTATAGTTTTGTTTCATGATGGCCCCCCCTAGCTTCGCATTCGTTGGAATGGAATACCATTAGATATCTGTCTGTCACTCGCAATCGGTCACACTGAGCCAGACAGCAGCCCGCTACACAACACAAGAGCCACATACTTTGAACGACAACCCACTATTAACTATTATAGTGCTATTATTATTAGTAAACACCGACACTCCCCTCCAGCCGGCTGAGACACAAAGGAGCATTTCTGATATTTCCCCAAATACCTTTTTTTCCCTTTAACTAATAAAGAAAATTACCTTTAAAAACACATAATAAGAGACATACAGTTGCATTCAATTGCCTATCCCTTTAGTACAGTGAACATGGCCGGTGGTACAAACTCTATTGTTGGTTCACTGCCCCTTTAAGAAGGAGACTTTGTGCCTTGTGCCATTTCTGACTGTCAAGAACCAACTCTTTGTCCTAGAAATTAGCTTTATATATTAGTAAATTGTTTTCTCATCTATGTTGTGATGGCAGACATGATTGCTGCCTGGATTATGTTCAGAGCCAACAGTTTTTTCTAGTGAATGAAGCGCTACATTTATGTACCACACATTTCCTCATAATGTAAATACATATATAAATAAATATATTTGGCATTACAACATTTCAAAAATTATTACTCTATGTTCTACAGTATGACCTTGACTATGTTCTGTCTTTCTGAATAAGGGAAAACATGTTAAATTAGAGGTAAATGAATGTAAAATGCATTGAAATCGGATTGGCCAGACTACTTCTGAAGATGGTTTGGCTCACATTGTAATCAGATCAATTTTTTGAAAAAAATCCACCCAATACATTGAAAGTCACCTTGCTCTGCCTCTTCTTGCTATTGCAAACCCGGCAAAGGCTAAGATGACCCCTTCCTCGGCAAAGGAAAAATAAGTAGAACCCATAGCACCGGTGCCTCCCTTGAACAAGGCACACCATGTTTGTTGACAAGTGTGCCAGCTTCGCCTACATACTCTGCATTTCTGATCACAATGTGACCTGAATAGAGATGATGAGAGTGCTTATTAATACCAGATGTAAATGCAAAGGCCTTGCGATCAGTTGTCATTATCCAAATAAGGTATCCAGATATAGATTGCATGTTAATACCCCATGTACCCCATGTAAACAACATGTACGTTGTGCTGGGTTAAAGTTAGTTACCAAAACTCTCTACAATAAACCTGCTACTGTTTTTCTGACTGCTCTGTCCAAAGAAAACAAACCGTAGGTGTGATCACATGAACCCTGATGTCCTTGGTCTTCCCTCAACAGCTGCCCTTCAGCAAGACTCTGAGCTGCTCCACTGGAGTGTGGAGGTTGAATCTCTGAGGGGTTCACACAGCTCTGTTGGTAAATAAAGGAAAAATCCACAGCATACTGTATATTGGTTTATTCACTCTGGTTCTTCCCCAAGCTCTTTGCAGTGAAATCTTTTGTAGTGTAGACGAGGCCTTTCGGTTACCAGCAGAGATGCAGGTGAGAGTCCCCGAGGATTTAAATAAAGAGGAGCTGAATCAAAATCAGCCGCAGCCTCTGGGTTGTATAGCCGCAGGCTCAGTCCTGCAGGGATTTGGAGTGTGTGTTTCCTTGTGGAACCCGTCATGTTGGATGATTGAAGTCCTATACCTGTGTTGAGTTGCTCCCACGAGACTCTAAGTGTGTGTGTGTCTCTGAAGGTACAGGTGTTTATGTGTGTGAGAATGGCTAAAAAATGGCTGTCAACATCAGCCATTTTTTAACAGGATTATTGTTTGTTTGTTTTTTTACTGCACACGGTAAATGATAAACATCCAGTCAATATTCAAATGAGTGAATTTCCTTAGCGCTATTAATATTTAATAAATGAACAAACCCTTTGGGACCCGCAAAGGAATTTGGAGGAAACAATGGGTTGAGTACTTGCACATGCTGGAGTGTGTCAGTATTTACATATATAAATAACATCAAACTGTGTCTTGCTGCATTTCATATTGTAAGCGTGCAACAAGCTGATATCTTGAAAATGGAATCATTTTCTCAGGTTCTGAGCAACATTAATTATGCCGATAGATATATTTATGACTTGTATTGGCTAGCAATTTGAATGCTTTGTATTTCTTTGTTGTTCAGAATGTATTTTGCTTTTTTTTTCTTAATATTGTAGCTCCTAATATAAAGCTCATAATGAAGATGACAACAATTTCATTCAAAAGCAATTTCAAATACTTTGAGCACAGAAACCACCGTACAGTAATTCATGTTAAGCAGAGTTTACTGTCAACTATTATTTCGTTTTTTGCAATCGTTTAATTTTTTCGCAGCTCTGAGTAGCTCCTCCATTTCCTTTGTGCATTGCATTGTGGGAAGACAGTGTACAACAACACATTAAACAGAAAATCAAGGAGCTATCAACATTGACATGTTTGACATACTTAATTTTGTCCTTTAATTCATTGTGAATGCACTACATAGTAAAAACCTGCTTAGAATTAGTGGGTAGTATGTCTTCAATCCTGTGACCTTTTTATTTGCAGGATGAGGAAGTTTTTATTATAGTAATTATTATTATCTTATTACTGGTGCAATGGTTGAGTTCTGCAGAAGATTCTGCATTCAAAGAACTTTCCTCTGCAAAGTTTTTCAAGTTCAGGGCAAACGTTTGCACCCTTCAGCATAAGTTTAGCAGAAGTGTGTGTGTGTGTGTGTGTGTGTGTTTGTGCGCGCGTTTGTATTTTCCTGCCCATCCAGCCATGCAATGTCAGATACAGAAGAAGATACTATGGCTCTGCAGGGGATGGTTGCTACCTAGTGTGTGTGTGTGTGTGTGTGTGTGTGTGTGTGTATGTGGTGTAGGATATTGCACTGCAGGGGACAATTCTAAACTTCAGTATCTATCATTAAATCCTCCTTGAGTCTCCACACGCACACACGCACACACAGTTGACTTGGGTCTTTCGCAGTGTCATCATCTTCACTCTGAAAACCTGCAATTCTCCACTCTCTCTCTTCTCTTTCTCTATATCACACATTCTTTCCCCCCAAAGATCCATTTCTGGAAATAAATGGTAAAGCTAAATGGAAGGATGGCAATCTGACAGAGAATCTGGACCAGATGCTGTAGTCACAGAAAAAGGTTTCCTGAAACTTTTGAAAACAGTACTTTCCTTCCCCATCCCCTTTGTGGGGAAATAGGTTGACTGCCACCATAGGGCCAATCTAATCCTAAGTGCTCTCTAAAATAGCTTTCTACAGGACATGCTGCCTTGAATTTCCAAACGGATGTGGAACAAAACCTCTGGTTTGCCCTGCAGGGCCCAGTCAGGGCTTTTCGCTGGAGGAGACGTTGATACTCACTTCATTGAGTTTCACCTTGGAATTACTCTTATAAACTGTGCTGGCATCTGTCAGTTAGTGTTTTATACTAGGAGAGTTTGCAACAACTGTGTGCACACACTGCAAGCTAACTGGTTGATGTCTATACTAATGTTCTATTGTGAACTATTTTGGGCAATGGGAGAGGCTGTCACCAGAGTTGGGTTCTGATAACTGGTTTAATTTAGAATGTAGTTCCAATATATTAAAATACCCCTTCCACTAAACAGAAATCTTCCATTAAAGGATCGGTTATTACAAATGGACCCATATACACCTAGTGCTATCCAGCCATGCAGATAGATTTCATTTTATGGGCCCAGTTTCTAAGATAGCTGGGTTTTCTGCTGCTACTCTGGGGTTGAATGAAAAATTCTACTGGAAAAAAACTCAACAGCAACATGTCTTTCCAGAATAATGTCCTGGCTTCTCTGAATAATTCACAGACCTCACTGAGAGCAGTCTTCATACCTTCTTCCAGAGAAACAGCCCTAAAAACTGCTGACAATGAGGATTGAGGACTATCTTCTGTACGTGGGATAAGCAAAACATTATGGTACTCCAGTAAATAGCACATATGAAATCTATGTGGAAAAATGTTTTCTTTTTTTTTTTTTATTCATGTGGTGATATCTTTGATTTGAAAAACAATAGTTTTGTAACTTTTGTCACCTAAAACTGTTGAAAGCTGAAACTAAATAGATATGATAGCAGACTCAAAAGAATTCTGTTTTAATAAGTAACATTAATGCTGGGTTCAGATAAAATGGTAAAATGTTATTGAACACCAGTGGTCTTGTTCTGCTACTTTAAATAAGACAGTTGGAAGAATAAGAAGTTGGGAGAAGAGATGCTACATGCAGTGACAGAGCAACTAGTTTGGCTACATTCCCCAATAGTGTTCAGGTAGTTTAGCTATTGTATTATGTATTATGACTTGTATTATGTCAAAATCACGTCACAGATCCAAATGATAAGTAGTGGGGTAGCACGATCAGATGCTACATGGCAAAATGTATTTATTTCCTGAAGGAAAAAAAAAATCTGAAATTATTGCACTGCATCCCAAAGTCTGTTGCTCCACCACACATTTTGCACCTGCACCTCTCCATCCTCAGATTCAGGAGAGACTCCAACAAGAGGGCTGAGTTGAGTTGTGGTGCAAAGAGAACAGGACCGGCAGCTGACCTGTCCTGAAGGACACACAGTCGGCTGCTGGTTCTGCTCAGTGTTTGACATTCTACCTCACCAAAACTGCATTGTGGCAAAACAAAATAACAAGAGGTAACTGTGTGAGAGCACAATATCAGGAACCATTTCATAGGTTATGCTGAGAAAATGGATGTATTTTCAAGTGAAAATGTCTAGCGAGGGTTTGAATTGCCCCTAGTCAGCTCTTACAGGCCTTGTGTGTGAGTTGGAAAACCTCTCAGACGGATTTCTGTCTAAATTTCTTTCCATTACAGGTTTACAGTACTTGTCCATTAGTTATGATTGATGTCTTGCAAACCTAGTTAGGGCAAAGAAAGACAAGAAACGGGAGCATTCACCTCCAATTACTGTCATCCAGATAAAGTGCTCATGGCACACTAACGAAGCTGGCAGCATGCCCTTTTAACAAGCTTAAATCAATTAAGACAAAATGATCAATTTACTCCAGTAATTAGCCCGCGCATTAGCGGTTATTACCACGAAACACATTTATTCGTCAGTTCTCTTGCTCTCTTTCTTCACCTCCACCCCCTCTCAAGACCATGCACTTAATTCAAAGTGTGCAATCAGCTAAATTGAATTTAATTGATTAAATAATTAGACAGATTTAAATGAGTCAATTAATGAGTCAATTATAGGAGAACAGGCGGTTGGGGGGGTGGGGGGTGTCCCGTGGGTTTCAGGGATTTATTAATAACAACGGGGATTTTAACGTCTTGGCACCAGGGAAACGTAATCCCTCACTGTCTCTGTAACCCAGAAAAGCTTCGCTCCAACAAGACTCAGTCAGTCAGTCAGAAAACTCAACGCAGTGTCTCCCTCAGTCTACACTGAGGACAAAGAAAAGTGTAATACACAATGGCATGTGGTCTCTTTTATCACACTGGCTACACTTCTAACACAGTGTAAATATTCATATTTTTATTTATGACTTGATAGCCATCCATAGCTTTAAAATGATGATGCCTAGTACAGTATAAAGTGATACTCCAATCAAAATAAAAGTTTTCAGGAGGAAAGTGGTATCAAGACGTCCACAGAAACCTTTAGAACCAATTCTGCATCATCCACTCCTTTACTTCACATCTGTATGTTGATTAGAGAAGCAGGCAAATTATCATACACTTTTCTGTCCAGGGGAATGTCCTCTGTTGTACCCAATAGTGTAAAATGACCTGTAATGTCAGGTAATCTGTCATCCATCTCCTTAACTGTCGCATCCTCTTTTAGTCATGGAGCTCTTTCCTTTTTTTTTAGGCATCTAACTTCATATAAAACCATCTTTATTTCTGTCACGGTAGAGCTCTGGGATGACATTGCTATGACAGCTGAGGTAATATTTTTACATTTTTTTGGGTCCTTAACCCCTGTCTGCAGTGTCCCCTGGTGTGTAGAGACTGGTGTTTACAATTCGTTTACATGTGAAACAAGTTGCTCATTAACCACAACTAAGGTCTGTATATTTGTTGTGTGTTTTTTGTTGAAACAAAGTACAAGGTGTGGTATTAGCACTCGCCTTTTGCTCATTCTCATTGTGTGTGTAGTAAACCATAATGTGTGTTGTAGCTGTGCACTGTGCAGTCGCAGGCTGAAGCATGGATATTTATATATAGCACAGTCTATACAGTAAGGCGATCACACAGTGCTATCATGGAAGTGCTTGTTTTTAGGACGCATTTAATTTCACTTTACTGACGTTTGCCCATGTGATTTCTAGTTACAATGCTGCAATGTGACTGTGACAATGTGAAAACGGTGCCGCCTGTCTGTGTCGTTTAGTGCCACAGGTGCAGGCTGCTGAAAAGAGGCCTGAGGGGTGTTTTCCTGTGTGTAAGTAAAGCAACTATTGTCCCCATATTTTTCACTCTCACAGGCTTGTTACCATTTATTGGAACTTTACCTTTATATTAATTACAACATCTTTGTGTTTATTGCTTTGGCTGTAATGACACTTTTTTTTTTCTATGGGAATCAATTAAGTTTATTGCATTAATTCTGTAAGAGATTACAGACCGTCCTCTCCAAAAATACGGCCGTATAGGTCATCTGTGCAATGAGTTTATTACGACCCAGATTTACGTTTATTGTTAGGCAGCGACCTGAGGAAGTCAGGTGAGGTAGTATAAAAAGCTGACCGCTATTGGTGTCCGGTGTGAAACCAAATGTCAATATTGACTTATTTGAATTTATCGTAACGTTAAGTTACATAAGTTAAGTTACGTTAGTAAGTCATCTGACGTAACTTAATCTATTCTGTTGTTTAGGTATGAGGATGTGTTGAGAGATTATCATGGATGCTTTATATATACTTGTGATTTGACATGAGGTAATGTAGCCTTCCCCCCCAATGGTATCCCCCACTTTGCCCCATAATTTTACAATGTAGAGCACACGTTCAGAGGGATGAATGTGTGCAACTGTATTTAGTTAACTTTCCCTGGATGAAAAACTACTTTAAAAACAAGACAAAAAAAAGGGTTCAAAACTTGTTTCCATCCCATTGATTCTTTGATTTTTCTTTTTTTTCTGTCAGACGGCTCATACTATTTTCTCCTCCCTCAGATTGATTACAGTCTCCAGTAATGAGACAGCAGGGTTTAGAGTTTTTCTCATCACAAAGCGACAAGGTAAAAAATATGAAGGACACCCTCAATCAGTCACTCATATGGACTGTGTCAGTTTGAATAACTGCAGAGCAATCTGGTAAATATCGGAGGCTGGCTGCAGTAATGGTAACTGATTGATATTTGAAGGGGCTATGAAACTGTCCTGCTGCCATGCAAACAGATGTGCAAGGCTAAGTGAACTTAAAAACTACTCTCAACAAACTCTTTATATACAGCTTTTATCAGCCTGAATTACTAATTGCGACATCACAAATTTGTTCTGACAGACAGTGATGGGTAATTTTCTTGATACTCCACAGAGAACCTATGATTTGAGTATCAAACACCCTTTGCAAGGTTGAAAGGTGGCTCAGAAACTTTACAGTTTGTTAAGTGCTACTTTGCAAAGGATGGCAGTGTGGATTTACAGCAGTTACCACGGATTCAATTGGCAACACTAATGTCCAAAGAAACTTCTCAAACCACACATTTAGTCCATTTTGATGCTAACTGTAGGAGTAAAAGGTTATAGACACAGCAAAAGGCCACGTATTTAATGACTGAGGCGACTGCTTCAACCCTCACCTAGTAACTAAATTGTTCATCAGGCGAGATGCATCAGGATTTATCAGATTCAGGCCAGCTAGTGATTGATCATATTGTACTGTATGTTTGCTTCAGCATGTCGTAACATTTGGAGGAAAAAAACAAACTTGAACTCACTCAGTTACAAATATGGGATGTTTTAAGAAAAACTCACTATAGCATTCAAGGTTCGTCATCCATGTTTGCTTGATATCCTTTTGATACTCAAAAACACAGATTTTCAGTGAAGAATACCTTTTGGGAGTTGAATCTAATTACTCTGAGAAAAACAGTGAATCAGCTGTCCATACAGAAAATTCTGGACACTTTTACCCTTTTGGTTTCCTTTGGTATAAAGCATCAAAATCAAATTGATAATATACTACAGAATATTCTCTTTTCAAATACTTCTTTCTTATTGTGGGGGGTATAAGATTGTCATTTTTTTTTTTTCATTTTTTTTAGGATGGCTGCCTTCAAACTAGTTTTATCACTACACACACAATCTGCTTCAAAAAACATCCAAAATAGTTAAAAACAGCAAAGTGTCTTCAGTTTCAAGAGTTAGTCAATTGCACATAAACATTAATACGTACAAATTTTGTGCAGTTTCCTCAGAGCTCTGACTGGACTTCTGTTGATCATCATGAAGCTCTGGTAGCTCTGAGAAACTCGATGTACTTCCACCTGAGAGAGAAGAGTATGCAGAGCTTTATTTTCAATATTATTTCCATGCATTCACATTCCCTACCTTCCTACGTAGCATGGTAAAGTGTTGATGCCATTTATTAGTGTTTTTAAACAATTAGTGTTTTTGTTGTTTTGCTTGTGAACCTGTGATATCCCATTATATCAGTCTCAAGGTCTTGTGGGTGTTATGAGGCAGACTTGTCTTGGTCCCAGCCACTGCTCTCACTCTGTTATTTGTGCCTTTCCTCGCCTGATTTGCTGGCTGTGCTCGTAGTAGACTGGAGAGGCTGCTCTGCTATCAGACAGCCTTCAATTCCCCATAGAGATGCAAGATTCTTTAATATATAACGTGCAATGTTCTGCACTGCTCATCCACACATGCGTATTTTCCACATTGTGCCTTCGCCATGTAACATCCAAGCATCCTCAATGGGTATTTTCATGCACAAATATGTAGAAAGACATCATACTTATATACTTGGCTTATAACATTGTGCAAGAATATTTTAATTAGATTTTCTGTAAAACTTGTGATCACAATTTTAGCAAATAATGCAACATTTAGGCAAATTTAGAACACACCTCAATTTGTTCAGCATACTCAGTATTTGAGCGAGTAGACAGGACTGCTAGTTGCTGTCTGTTCCTATCATATTTCAGACATTTCTAAATCTAAAGGACTCTACACAGTCATTGAAATTATATCACAGTGATCTCTCTAACAACAGTAAGACAACCGCATGAAGATTTTTGAAAGGGCACTGTTAAGTTTTATTGGTCTCACTCTTGACTAACACTGTTTGCACTGTGATTTAAAAAAAAAAGTGAAGGAAGTGTTACATCCATCCCTGGAAACACAGAGGGCATAGATGGTCAAGAGTGAAAACAGACTTCTTTCTGAATGTTGGAAGATATTTTTCACAGCTTTCAGACCATCCAAACAGAACTTCTGAGAGACTATACTTCATCGTAACCCTCTGTGCTTTATGTACAATGATCTCTCTGTGTGTGTGTAACCCTCTCTGCTTTGTGTACAGTGATCTATAAGCTGCTGTCTAAATTAGGGAGAGCTCAGCAGGGAGGGCACAGTAGACATCCTTTGATCATTTGAAAGTACCAGAAAGGTTCGGAGTCAAAGTTATTATGGAACAAAGTATTTCTCCTTTTCCCTAAGAGTTTTGAAACACACACACACGCACTAACACACAATCGTTGGTTTTCAACCTCTGGGATACGTCTCACATTTATCTGAAGGCATGCAACCATGAGTGCACGGAAAACACGCACATTCTGTAGCTGTTAAGGCCTTTAAACACACTCACTCACACACACACACACATAGAAAAACACAAACAATCTTCTCTTCTTCTGACATCCTGGGGTTATGTCGTCTTTGATGTGTGAGGAGGGAGTTATTACAGCTGGGAGTGTCAAAGCTACATAACAGTTGAGGTGTGTTTTGTGTGTGTTCACACAATGTCTGTAGTCTGAATGAGTGTGTTTGCACTGTGTGTATTTGTGTGTGTGTGTGTGTGTGTGTGTGTGCACTTCTGTCTACACCCCACCCCTGTAAATTGTGCATGACCGAAAGAGCCAGAGTGCACAGTGTTGGTGAGTGTGTGTGTGTGTATACGTACTTTGTGACTTCTGTGTGTGATTTTTATGTGTATGTTTTATGAAGGAATTAGAAGCCACAAAGTAACATCCAGACCAGCAAGTTTTATTCTCCTTAATCTATAAAACCTGACAGAGAATAAAATAAAGGGACAACAGAAGATGAAAAAAAATGCTGTACCAGCAGCTGTGGGATCCAAAGTGACATACATTTTTTTGTGTGTGTGAGTGTGAAGGGTAGCACAGCTTGAAAGTAATTCCATAAGTTAATGTGGAATAATTATTTTACCTGTAGCTATACTAGTGGCAGCAGTAAACACATGTCAACATGCACACCTCACACAAACTGGTTAAAAGACCATGTCAACACGATGCAGATATTTTTGAAATGTCTCCATTTTTGTGAAACCCTCCCTTCAAGGTTAAATACATTTATTTATCATTATACAACACAGGTTTATACAACAGAATGCGAGCTGTAGTCCCTTCATGCTACACAAAAAAAGTGCAGAGGGTGAATTGAGGAGTCTTACAGCCTGAAAAAAGAAGCCGCTCTGTAGTCTGGTGGTATGACAGCGGATACTTCTGTATCGTTTGCCAGATGACAGCAGGGTGAACAGGCTGTGGCTGGGGTGGGTATTGTCTTTTAGCATCCTTTGGGCTCTGCCAGACACTTTACCTCACCGATATCACTGACGCTTGGTAGACGCTGCAGAGCCCTCCTGTTTTTCAGCTTTTCCTTTTATAGCAAGCATCAGATCACAATTTCAATTTGTCCAGTACTTTGATTTATGACTAAACACGTGCAAAACTGACGACATTCCCATCAGCCTCATCTGTTCTTTGTGCTTGGTGCCAATTAGCAAATGTTAGCATGCTAGCACACCAATCCAAGATGGTAAATATGATAAACTTTGCCTGCTAAACATCAGGATGTTAACATTGTCTGTTGCCATGCTGATATAAGCATTTAGCTCAAAGCACCGCTGTGCCTAAGACAACAGCACAGAGCCACTAGCCTGACTGTAGACTCTTAGCTTTGTTAAATAATAAACACAATAATAAATGTAATGAGTCTGAATACAGTGGAAAGCAGCATTTTTCATGCCTACAATCAGATTCAGTCTCTTTTTTTATACTTTGGTGGCACAATTTCAAAGCACACAGTTAACTGTATACCCGATCTATATTAAAGATACAGACATGTAGAACACGTAAACATCATTCAACGTCATTCTCAGCCACAGATGGTCAGTCAATCCTCTTCAAGTACAACAGTCATTGATGAGCTTGTGTCATTTGCATAATGTATTTAAAATTAAATGGAAAGCTTAAATAGTGACTTTGGGAATAAATGATCTTTTTAATGCTTTCCCCATTCACAGTCATGTCATGCTTGTTTCTTTAATGGAAAATTGGCTGGGGCAAATGGAAGGGAGAGAGTTTAGTGAGACTTTTTAAAGCCTTTTTCTGTGCCATTAAGAGCAAAACATAGGGTTGAAATGGAAAAAATGGAGTGATATGTGCTGAACAAAGAAATAACTTTTCACACCATTTTTACCTGTCATTGAAAAACACAGGAAAAGGCTCTCTCTGACAGTGAAGTGTGAATTCAGGCTAAAGTAACAGATTTATAAAGGCTTTTAGGCAGCAAAGTTGAGGTACAGAGCGAGACAAGAAGGTCAATCCAGAAATACATGCAGAAATATAAAAGGCTTTGAAAATGCATTTAAAATTTTTCGGTCTCTGATGTTTATATTTCACAATTCGGCAGTCAAAAACATCAGCAAGTCAGGTTTTGGTATTTTGGTCCTTCAAATCAAATCAAAGAAAAGCAAAGAGCATAAGAAGAAGAAATCTTCTTTCTAAAGCCACAATTTTTTGGGCAGAATCCAAAGGTCATACAGGTTCATCATAGAAGAGGCAGAGAGACTATTTTTCCTACAGTACATACAACAGTAAATTCAATAGACCTAAATGCAGTGATCTTAAAATACATGTTTTTTTGAGTATGAGATGAAAGCCACTCTAGTAAGTGTGGGAAATTACTAACTGAAGTAAAATAGAAGGGGCAGGTTACTGTAAGACAAAAGTAAAGTACAATATAACTTTTTAATGATTCTGCTAACTTCTGAAGCATTGAGGATATTGAGTATATGAAATGTAATGCAAGAACTTGCATGCTGCAATGAATATTAATATACACCAGAAAAATATAAACGCACAAAGAGAGCATAATTTTTTTTTCTAAGTATATAATATATTCATTGCAGGACAATGATGTTTTAATGATGTCTGTCCTCTGTCCTCACAGTAACCACCTGTCCATGCAGAACCCTACAGAAGTAAATTATTAAGCATTCAAACTGGAAATTACAATTCACTTTGTCGATTCAAATCGTTTTGTTCACGTAGTCAAGATCCATAGTTCCTATTTAGTGTGTTTTTTTGAGCTAAGCGATTGGATAACTGTTCAGAACCCCATGGTATTAGGCCACTGTTTTTGCTTCTCTTCTGTTCAGTATTAAGGATTCTAAGTAAACTTAGTCTTGTGAATCAACACATGATAGTCCCGTGCACAATGAGGGGTGTTCCAGAGCAAAAAGCTGCTGATTCATTCATGACGATGACTTTGGGTTTCACTTCAGCTTTTGAGGATTGGTTGGTTTGTTTGTTCAAATACTGAACACCTCTATTAAGCATGTGATTTATAGCACACATTGTGTCCCAAAGGTCATATTCTTCACAAAACGTTTGTTACCCCTTGCCCCCTTTTTTTTTTGCATTTTTTGGGATGTTGTTAGGTCTCCCAGAGTTGGATTAAGACACTTATTATCTCTCTGTTTGTCTTTCTCTCCAGCACACACACACACACACACACAAACACCAGTCCTCCTCCTCCACGGAATACCCTCTCAATGTCTCTTTCCTTCCCTCAGCTCCTCTCTCTCAAATCTAATTTGTTCTTTTGTTTGGGCAAGAAGCCAGAGCATCCTGCACCTCCTGCTTCAGGCTGTGTGTGCGTGTGTGTGCGCATATGCGTGTGTGTTAACTCTCCTATCCTTGAACCTACCTGTTGTCACAAGCAGCTCTGGGGAAGTCAAATTCTCTGCCAATATCACTGCCTCCCACCATTGGCTGGGCCAGGGCTGCTATGCAAATTCACTGCCTCTGATAGGTTCATATGTCGATGGGGGACAGTGGAGGTGGCAGAGGAGATGAGAGGAGGAGGAAAATAAAGGAGACATGGAAAGAGGAAAGAGGAGGTTAGGAAAAAGAGAAGGTGCACTCACTATCAGAGTGGTGATCTTTCTCTAAAGAACAATCTTGGGCTCAAACATCAGCTTACAGATGGCACATTAAACAGACAATAGCCAAGATTTTCATTTTGACCTCGGGTCAAATTACTTCCGGAATTAATTTTAATTAGCTAAAGCTGATATAATCTGCTGGTTGGTGATTTTTGTCATTTCAGTCAGTCAAAGAGATGTTCTGCTCTGGCTAAAAATAACAAGCCTGTTAATGTTACCTGAATGTTTTCTACATTCCTAATAAAAAAGTAATAGAGGAGAGATTAAAAAAAGTTTGATAAGAGTTTTTTTTTGCCTTGGAGCTTACTGAATCTGGGTATTTTGCCAACTGGAACAAGATCCAAAACCTATTGGAGCCCAACTGTGGTAGCATGGATGTATCAGCAGAACTAGATACGTGTAAAGGTGCTCACCAGGCACATGTACAGAGCTCCCTGCACACATGAATGGCACAAAAACTATAAACTGATATGGCTCTTTGAGACTATTACATTTTTACTAGACCTAATGGAACACATTTTGTTTGTACACAGTAACGTCTGAGTGTTTGATGATGTATTTACAATCATTTAGCTTGTAATGATTGTGTTTGGGGAAAGATTTTTGGACCAGTTGTTGTCACGTGACTTGCATTTCTAACTGTTTAGACTACTCTAAAGTTGCCTCACAGTTCTGCACTATTGTTGGGCTTGGGGTTAAGGGAAGGAAAACAAAGTAAAGAGAAATGGAAGGGGTGATGGGAAAGATGCCATGCAGAAGAAACAAGGATTAACAGTATGGTGTAGGACAGAGGACAGGAAATGAGAGAATGGAAGTGGAGCAAATGATAGAAAATAGGTTACTCTGACCTTTCAAACCACCTCTGTTTCCTGCTTATTGCTTTCTTTTTTATTTCTCCTTTCTCTATCTGTATTCATGTTTCCTTTTTCCTCCTTTTGCGACTCCTGTTAAATTTTTGTCTCGTCTCTCTGTTTCGGCATGTCTCTGTCCCTTTTTTTATCTCTTTTAATGAAGGTGAGCCTCAATAATACAGACTGTCACCGGAGACTTGAAGTGGGCAGACTGACAGGGTTACACACACACACACACACATACACACATTTACCACATAGAGAGAAAGTGACAACAAGTTTAGAAAGACAAATGAAGGTGATAGTAAGAGTTGGGGAATAGAATGACAGGCTTCTGTCTGAAGAGGGAGAACTAGAGGATAGAAACAAAAATAGACAGAAAAGGCAAAAGCCAAGTACATCATGTCTGGTACAAACACCTGATCATCAGTCGTCTTTTATTTCCGCAGAACCTATTGGATATTTGAACAGTTACGCTGGTTTCCTTAAATATTTTCATCACAAATGTTATACTTAGCAGCAGCACAAACAGATTTATTTCTAAAAGGATATCCATTCAATGAGCAAAATGCAAAGGCAGATCAATACAACCACATAAAGGGGATACTTCACTGATAATGTATCTTTTGAGTATCACTGTCTGTAGGCATGAAAGGTGGCACTGTAGAGGTCAAAACTCCAGCAACACTTTATTGTAAGACCAGCGGCTTGCGGCTTGCGGCCTTCGTCAGGGTCATCCTGAAAGGTAGCTCTGAAAAGTTTGACCACTTGGATTCTCAGCAGCTGCAATAGATTTCAATAGAGATCAAGAGACCATGTCTTCGTCATTGATCGGTATGTTACAAATATTTCTCCACAAAGCTAAATACGCTACTTCAGCTCTACGCCATCACCTCCTCAAGCTTAGCCAGAAGTAGCATATTTAAAGTGGTAATTGTTTGGAACATATTGAGCACACATCAACAATGGAGAAGTGGCTTATACAAGACTGAAGACCCAAAGCCCTGATTGCCATGGTGTCACAAAACATCTAAAGGTTTTATCCATTTAACCCCAGAAGATTTCATAGAAACTTTGACACAGACAACTGTTGGTTGTGAAGGAATTCTATATTGAAGGCAAACTGAGAGCACAGGTCACAAGGTGATCTTAGAATTGTTAGGAATATAACATATTGAACATGTGTACACATCAACAGAGAAGACGTGGCTTATGCTGTAAGAGTAGTTTGTAGGATGCTCCAAGACCTGAGTCTCCCAATTTGATTTGGCCTTTTAACTTTTAAATCTCTTTTAAAATTATTCTTTTTTAATTGTGCTTTGTCTTTATTCTCTTTTTGCATTAATGTACAATTCTGTTAACTGTGTAATAATGCTATTCCTGGTTCTGTCGGATGTTTTTTTGTTTTTTTTTAAATCTTGTCTTTTGTAGCAGTTTTTGAATATATTTTACATCCCAGCATTTCTAGGAATTGCATTCATATGAATACATTAAATGCCAACATTCAGCACCAATGCGGTAAGTAGTGTGCTCGTTATGTAGTGAGGTCAAATAGGCATGTCAGACTTTCAGTGCCGAAGACATGAGTTAGCACTCAGTGCACAGACCTGCAATTCCATTTTTTCTTTAATTCTTCTCTATTTTTTCCTTTTCTTTTTAGTGAAACCAGTCTTTCTCTAACCTTTTAGAACCTTTTTAACTATCCAGTTGTTTGCATGTGCAGATGTTGTAGAGAGAAAGGAATTTTAAAGACATTGACACACATGTTTCTACAAACAGCTAATACAGTATCATTATTTTCGTCTAGCAAAAGGTTTTTTAAAAGTGCTCTACAAATAAAGTAATCATCATTATTTACTGCAACATCAATGCACAAAGCAACTGCTGATATGAAAAATTAAATCCATCATGACCTTGGACACTGACACGGACTGATGAGGAATGCAGTCTGTCACCCTGACAAAGTTCACAGCAGGCAAAACACTTTGCTTTTAAATGCTCCTATCCAAGCTTGGTGTACTTTTTTGTTATTCTGTTCCTTCTTTCTATTCATCCCTTCATCCATTTTTCATCAGCCTGATGCCAAAGCACTCCTTTAAGACTTGTGATTGTCCTATCAGCGGCGTGTTCCATGAGTCAGTCCCTCAACATTGTTATGTCTATTATTACTTACCCACAAGGCATCACTCCACTGCGGGCAAGAGCAATTTAGCACCTTTTAATGCAAAGCGTTTACCAATGTGTGGGAATGAGCCTGGATCGATAGCGCATCCCTGTTTCTCTTAACGTCTTTTAACACCAGACTCCCCCGCTGCTCTCGGCCTGTAATTGTTTCTCTTGGTTTCGTGAAAAATCAATCCAGCAATGATTGGATCCTGCACCCCATCCCTCCCCGGCCCTATTCTCTCTTAAAGGCCCCATTATGCTCTGGATGATACATATATACATATCTGTCTATGTCGTTTGTCAAGTCGTTGTTTGTGCATTTATTCTGCATTTAGTGGTTCCTTTTTCCTTTTTCATCTGTTTACTGAATAACCTACCAATCTGTTGATTCTGTGAATGAATCCTTGTAAAAACAGGAATAAACAAAAAAAGCCTGTAGATTAAGCGGATACAAAAAAGGCCTTTTTAAATGTCGTTATTTTGTCCAAAAGTGTTTGGCATTCTAAACTAAATATAACCTCATGTTCAGTTTATTAGGATCCGCTGATTTCAAACATCAGTTTATTAGCCATGGCTAGTGCTACACGTCCTGTGAAAACAGTTGTATAGTCTTCTGTGGGTCTGGAGGGAGCTTGGATTTAGAGATTACAAATTTATAACAGAAAACCTGCATTGCAAAGTGTGGATGTCAAGTTTGAAAGATGTGGGCATATGCCAGTCAGGGAAGATCTAATGAAAGATGCTACTGAGTTGCATTATGGGAAATGTAGGATACAAAATTTGCACTTAGTGTGCAAACTCCTTAAGTGTATATAGTTTTTCTTGCTAAGAGTGGCATGGTCACTTGGTAGGTCAGTTGGTCAGGTTGACACTTCCAGAGAGTTATTTACCAAAGTAGACATCTTGACATTTACTGGATACAAATCTGTATGGATATTCATGGTCCCCAGAGTAAGACTTGTAATGACCATTTGTCTACCGCCACTGTCAGATCAAACACTCCTCTTTGACCAACACTTTTAACCATGTTGAGGAATCTCGAAAACAGACACATTTCAAATGAAATTTGCTGAGCACATGAAAATCCCTTTTTCAAATTTTTACTAACAATTTTAATCTTGTGTACATTTTTTATATATATATTACCAAGGTATTGTTATTTTGAGGCATACTTTTTATCTATCTTGGTGTCTAAAGAAATTATTATTTTCAAAATCCTGTTTGTGTCTTTTTATGTTGTATATCTCATCTTAGTGCCTTTTTATGTCTTTTGGAAAGCACTTTGAATTGGCTTGTTTTTGGTGCTATACAAATAAACTTGCATTCCTATCTGTATATCTTAAAATATGTCCAGTCAAACCAGTATAAGCCTTTCCACTTAACTAATGTTTGAAGCTGCACCTTCATCACCTACAGATTCACCGTTGCCCTTTTTTTTCCTTGTGTTTTAATCTCTGGGATCATTGCCTAGAAGGTTATTAGTCTCCTTTTTCCAGTTTGTGCTTGCTGTTTTTAACCTCTTCTTCCAAGACTTCCCATCTCGTCTTCAGTTGCATCCAGCCAAGCGCACGAGTACCCTCCTTCTCTGTTTGTTTCTGATAGTCAGCCTCATGCCAAAGAAGCTCACACACACACACACACACACAGGCACACACTCTCTGTCTCACCATTTGCTCCTCATGCTGCCTTTCCTGCAGTCTCCCTCTCTCACTTCACACTTCTCACACGCTGTCCTCTAAGACTTCTCTTTGAAAGTCTTAGATCAAATAGAGTCTTAGTAACATCTATCTATCTCTCCATCTCTTCTTCTCTATCTGTTTTTGGCTCCCTTCTTACCAGCGGATAAGTCGGGGCCTTGGGTTGTGTATGGGGTCATGATTTTAGAGGAGTGAAAGAATCTGGCATGAATCTAATGATTACAGAGACTCTGAGACTTTTCTCCTTTGACTGTGTTGGGTCATTCTGGGTGGGGAAGAGAGGCAAATCTGCAAACAATATCGGCTATGATTTATATATTTATTTACTATCATGTTTTTAAAACAGTTGTGAAAGAAGGAAGGAATTGGTTCACACCTAAAACACAAAAACAGGAGTTTAACGCCTTAATTGCATCCATAGTATGCCCCAAATATGCACAGCTTAAGGTACAGTACCAGGTCCATTTAACTGAAGGCAATATCTTTTTCAATATTTTCTGTTTTTTAAGGCATTGCTTCCTCTTTGAAGGCTGAGAAAAGGTTGAGAATCATTCCTAAATACATTCAGTCTGCCTTTTCCTCCCTCCACTCCAGCTTCAAATTTCAATTCCACAGAGTATGAAAAACCTACTATTTATTCCCCCTCTCCAGTGTGAAAAGGGAGAGGATTTTCTGTCCTCCTGCCGACATGACCTTCTTTCGCTCTGTGATTGTCTCTGCATGCTTTGAACACTGCGATTGCAGTTCTTTCTGGGGAGTTTTAATACAAAGCTCTAGAATAATGCCTGAAAAATAACTATTTTCTGGTTATATCAATTGCTTCTGAGGAGGGGAGAACTGAGAGTGAGTCAGGTGTTGCAGTGTAATTGAAAGATCCCTTTGAGGACTTCTGGAATAAACCAAAACCAAGGCTTCTGGTGTTTTACAGAATTGTGCTTTTTTTGTGTGTTTTGTTGAAGTATGTCCTTCAGAAAAAAAAGCGTATAACCGCTGGTTTGTGCTGCATTACATGGTTCCAGATTCCGAACATTCCTGCACCTGCTTGCTGGATTTTGTCTTCCAGGTGGAGAGGCAGTCTTTCAACCAAGCTACATTTCAAGTCAAGTCAAGTCAGTTTTCTCAAAGGGCTTTACAATCTGTACAGCATATGACACCCTCTATCCTTAGACCCTCGATTCAGATAAGGAAAACCTCCCAAAACAAACCTTGAGTGTTTTTATTCTTGTCAAAGATCCTTCAGCAATGCTCTCAACCCCAATATATCTCAAGCAAATTGCTGAGTTTTTATTGTGTTGGTGTCCATCCATCCATCCATCTATCCATCCATCCACAGGTCACTGGTCTATCACCGTTCACTGTCATATTCAATCAGTCAATTTAGACTGTGGGAGGAAACAGGAGCACCCAGAGAAAACCAGCACAGGTATACGGAGATCATGAAGACACAGACGCCCCTCTGTGAACAGTATTATACCAACATGTGTCTCCCCCTCCCCTCCTTCCTCCTCTCTCACTGTGTGTTCACCCTCCCTCCCTCCCCTCTCCCCCTCTGGCTGATTGCTGGGCATTAAGAATTTAAATTGTTTGCCTTTTTAGTCACGCCAATTGTAATATCGCTCTCGGAGAGGCAGTAGTTAATGAGTTTCTACTTTGGGGTGCGCCCACCGAGACGACACAGGAATAGATCTCTCTCCTTTTCCTCCTCTTTCTATTTCAGTATTTTTTTTTCCTGTTCTCCTTCACTGGCTGCCTGACTACTGGCCTCTCATTCTTTTATTAACAGAGAATATATACAAAATGACAAGAGATCTGAGGGAGTTATAGTGTGTGTCTATATGCCTCTGTCTGAATCTCAATGTGCATCTGTGTGTGTGTGTGCACCCTGGGCTTATTGCAAGTGTAGAATGTGTTGAAAGCAGTGAAGTAAAAACTATTCATGCTTGCTAATCACTCTCCGTCCTCTCTGTCTCACTCTCTAGGACATACAGTCTTATTCCTTTTAAAATACTGCAAAACAGCAGGAGATTAATCTGCAGAAGAAAGTGTCAAAAATTGTTTAGTTTTTTTAGTTTTTATTGCAAGCATTCCATCCGTCTGTCTGTATTCGTGGACGAAAAATGTAATACATTTCATTATAATTCTCATTTTCAAAGGTTGCTTTTTATTTAGTTTTAGTCTCATTTTCGTCTTGAAAAATAGGTCGTCAACAAATATTTTTCATCATAGTTTTCGTTGACCAAATTAACACATATCACATTCATTTGGCAGATGCTTTTGTTTAAAGCGACTTACCAGAAGTATGCACTGTTGTGTTTGTAGTAAGTGTAGAGTCAATCTAGCCAATGAGTGTCCAAGAGCTGTTCTGACCAATGGAAGAGCAGGAGGTTGGTGCTCTAACCTACTGAAAGAAGCACACACACATTAAAGTGTCAGCCCAAAGCAATCGTTTGTGAGGATTGAAACCGATATATTTGAATATATCCCAAATGAATTTGTTAAAAAAAAGGACATTACAGGCATATATCACAGACTAAATTGTCACAGTTGTAAATAAAAATGGAATATGAATAGTGTTAAAGTAATAATCTAATTTTCTAATTATTGAGACTGAAATTGCATATACTTTGTATTTACAAATGTTACACAACTCATAACGGTGCTTAGAATGACAGAAAAGGGGAGGCAAAAGTAAGAGAGAGCGATAAGGATGGTGGGTATAAAAAGAAAGAGAGTTAAAAAGAGGGAGGGATATGATGGGTTTGAAAAAGGTGAGAAAGAGATTAAAAGAGACGGCAGACAGAAAGACAGCGATAACAGAGAATAAATCAGTCATAAAAGAAGAGTGGAGGATAAAAGATAAGATGAACATGGCTCAGTCGTCTTGTGAGTGATTTTCGCTCTCAGTCAAACTCTTCTCACACCCAGGCCTTTGAAATGTTACAAACGGATCAAGGCCCCTAACTAGCTAACACCCTCCACTTTTATGCCGAACGAAATAAAATGTCCTTTTCAATTCTGCTCTCTGTCTTTGCTAACTTTAGTTTATATTTGATGCATTTTAGGTAACGGTGCACAGTGAAATAAATACAATAAGCTGTAATTTCCACATCATTTCAAACTGGTAACAATAAAGCGGTCGGAGCCTGACATTTGGTTGTGGCATCGGACATACATCTCACATTTTTAATAACTTTTGGTCTCTTGTCATTTTTCTTTCAGTCCTCTCTCAGTACTTTTCCTCTCACTGTGAACATGGGTGCCTCTCTTTAAATGTCCTTTAGTTCAAATCGGATCATTTGTTGACTTTGTATCAGAATTATCACCAAAATGACTGCAATTGTAATGTGAAATATCAAAATCAAATTTTGGTTTCAGGAAATTTTGGTTAAGGAATTTTAAACAAGAACCTACATTTTGTGTGCCTTGTATCACAGAAGTTACCAAAAACGAAATTAGGATATAGATTTAATATGATTGCTTTCTTTGCGTGTGTTTTTGCACCTTTTTAAAGTTCACTCAAACTATGATCAATACCCGCCATGTAATCTCTATCATTAGCTGATGAGAAACACTGATTCTCTCTTTGAGCTTCCTTGTCTTTGTCTCTCTCTACCTTCCCTCTCTGTCTTTTTGGTTTCACTGTCTTTCTCACTTTCTGAATCTGTCTATTCCTGCCAGTTTTCTGAAAGCTTCTTTTTCTCACCCCATCCTTATTTTTGGTTTCCCCTCTGCTCCCACCTGCCCTTCATCCCCATCTCCTGTCCTCTGACCCAAGATTTTGATTCTCTCTGATTCCATGTCAACCACACAGAGAACTGGCTAATGGAGATTTAAATCATGTACGGCATTGGGGCCAAATGAATGACTCTTCTCAGTATCTCATTTTTTTAAAATCCCTCTTCAACCCTCCATTTTTTCCCGTTCAAAATATATCTTGTGTTGTAGTCTTTTTGTTTTTAGTAATGCTCATCAAATGTATAACGTCAGCTAACAATGATATTTTTAATGCTGTCTTTCTCCTCAATGCAATTGTCACTCTCTATCACAAAGTACAGAAAAGTACGTAAACATGTTTACTTCAACTATTAGCAAAATGGTAGCCTATAGGCAACAGGGAGATAGATCTATATTACAGATCTACATCACAGAGACATTTTAAGACTGATTACTTGCATGACAAGTAGCCTTTATATTTGTAAAAAATAGGTACCTGGCTCAACTGTACGAAAGATGCAGCATGGGGTGTTAAAATTGGGTTAATATTGGGTTCTATATGTTCAGTCACAATTTTGCACAAACCCATAGCAGTTTGCAATGTAACTTTAGCTATGCTTATGGAGAGGCTCTGTAATGGATGCTTTCAAATGTGCTGTGCATTAAGCAAAAAAACAACTGTAAAATCAGTCTTTAAGAATATATAAAATTACAAAAGAACAAAGGACTTCTCAGTTATGACATTCATTTGTTAGCTTTACTTTTGTGGGATTGCATCCTTGCTTTTGATTTCTCTGCTCCTTTTCCTGCATGTATTTCAGAAGAAGATCCTTACAGCATCTTATTAGCTGTTTTACACAAAATAACTGGGATGGATAATTTGGAGTTTTGTCTGAGAGTGTTGATGATAACAGAATGCTGAAACAATGTGATCGTACTACTGTAGCCTTTAAATGATTTGCTGTTTCCTGCTGCATAAATGAAATGCCTTCTTGTTATATTGTTTTGGGAGGCATTTTATTATGTTCTGCATCTAGGGTTCTAATGGCCTTCCTATAACACTGGTGTGTACAACATGCCCAACCCCTTCTGAGCTCCTCAGTGTACTACTGTGGACGGAAACAGCAGCTAATCGTCTAAATTGAGCAAAATGAAATTGAAGAGGTAGTGTGCGTAAAAAAAATGAGAGGCCAAGGGAGAGAAAGAAAGATTGTGTGTTTCACAGCATGTCCACTTTTGTGTGGGAATTAGATAACAAGTAAGAGAGATAAAATGTGTGTGTGTGTGTGTGTGTGTGTCTGTGTGGTAAGAGAAAGATAGCTCTCGGGGCAGATTTTCCCCAATTCGTCTCCGTGATTGTTCACATCTGTCTGCGTCTAATCGGTGGAACGTACATTTTTATTCCAACAAGAAAAGTGCCTCGTTTTCTCTTTTCTTTCCCTCTCCCTCCATTCAGTGTTGGTCACACAGTGTTGAGCGGCTTTGTGTGCCCTGAATGAGGGGAAAAGCCATTTTTATGATGTACACACACACTCAGGCTTTCCCACTCGCACCTGCCTGTATATCTCTGAGCTCATACACACTATATAGAAACACACATAGACAAGATACATTTCATGTAGTATTCCTGTGATTAACTTTGTGTACTACGTCCTTTCAAGAAGAAGCTAAATATCAGTAAAAGGGTGTCTGTTTTTGCTTGATTCTTCTCATTTATTTTATTCTGTATTTTATCCATGTCTTTACTCAACCTCTTTAAGCAATACTTCTTTATTATTGACTGTTTGTCTCTCTTACTTTCTGCAATCATATCCTATCTTTTCTCCATCCATCTCTTTCCCTCCCTAGGATACCATTAAGCCATGTTTTACCTGTCCATAATGATGCCCCTTTATTTTTTCAGTATAACTCATTGGTCTTATTTTTGTTTCTTTTTCCCTTCTACTTTTTCCTAATTTAGTCATGGCAACCTTTTACCTCTTATGCCGGCCATGTGCAACCTTCAAACCACAGCATCCACCAGTTCTGTTCACCCGACACAAAGAGGCATTATCAGGCAGGTAAGGTAAGATGGAACACTGATGATCTTCTGGGGGAAAGTAGCAATTGAAACATAGTGATGGGACTGCAAAAGGGCAGAACATAAGTGCAAAATCAATGGGAGTTGTTTGTTGAGCATTCTTCTTAATATGATTTTGGAGACTCAGGGAACTGTCAATCTAGCTCAGTCTGTCGAAGTCCACACAGTAAGCGGGTAGACTATAAAGGGTGTATGGGGCTTTAAGAGAAAGTCTCTGTCCAACCATGTTTTTCCAGAACGCAATCCCTGGACATGTTCAGTTCTGTTCACTAACTGGCTGCTGGTGTCAGCAACCAGCCAACTCAAAAGCTGACACCCAGTTTTGGTTTAGTCTAGTTGTGATAAAATGGGAACAAACGGGCCTAAATTTGATTTGGAATGTCTAATGTTAGCACATGATGTAAAACACATTCATGAAATTTTGCAATTGCAAATCAAACACCATTGCAGTCTTACAATTTGTACATTGTAAACACTCAGTGTTAATTGACTTCAATAGTTTCAGAAATACATCATCAAACCTGTGGGGAAAATGACTTTAATGAGCTTTGTAGAAGAAAAGAATAACTGAAGGGTATGAAAATATGCATTACACCATGCAAAGGTGCTGCTAAACTACTGCTAAGTACATGTTTGCAAAATGAAATGTGCCAAAACAATGAAACACAGTATGTTAATTGTACATCATCTGTCCTCTGTGTTTGCTCTTCCCAGACATTCTCGAGCTCCTCTCCCTCCCTGCACCTTTTCTTTTCCCCCAAATAACCTCATATTTTTCTCTCCATATTGTAATATTTCACTTTGTGTAATGAGCCTTGTTCTGCCCTCCTCTTACAATGTATGCTTTCCTGCCCTCTTTCCTCTTTTTTTCATTTATTTTTTTGTTCCCCTCTTTTGATTATGTCTCCTTTTCCTTTTCTCATCTCAGTACCTTTTCTTTCTCCTTCCGGTCCTCCACTTTCTTTATGTCCTCTGTGGTTTGTCTCTGTCTTTGCCTAATGAGCCTTGTCCCATCCTCTTCCCAATATCTCCCTCTCTATTTCATCTCTCTGAGACCCAGGGTTCCTTTCCTCAATCTATCTCATCTTTTTGTTTATCCTCTCATCTCACCTCATTCATTTTACTTTTCTCATCACCTGCCTTGTCTTCCATTTTCTCTCTAGCTTCCCATTCTTTCATTATTCACATTTTTTTTATCCACTCCCTTGTTTTTCTTCATTCCCTCCATTTCTTTCTTTTGTAACTTAGTCCTTTTTTTCCACTCCTTCTCTTTCTGTCCTGCTCCCAACTTTTCTCTCTTTGGATTTTTTTTTCCAAACTCTCTCTCTCTAACGGCCTGCCTTTCGCTGTCTGACCACAATAGTCTCAGCATTTGGATTACTGTAATGGGGCTTGCATCACCCTCATATGATCAGCCATCTGGGGCTAGCTGCCTTTTAGCATTCAGTTAGTATCTCCCCAATAGGATCGGCTGAGAAAGCTAAGCCAGAAAAGCACTAATCTCCCAGCGCTGGCCATTGTTAAGTGTCCCCGGCGGACTCAGTGCTAAAAGGGGGCTAATTGATGTTGCCGCCTGCTTATTGTAGGCCTTGGGAGGAAGCGGATGATTGTTGACTGCGCATATGTAGAGGGGAAGTGATGTGAAGCAAAGGAAGTCTGAGTTAGATGCTGCTATTTCAGGCCTCAAAATGACAAACCTCTGGAAGCAAATATAGGAAAGAACTGAGATTACTTTGCTTCACACAATTTGGAATATTGTCTTAAAATATTTGGCACATCGTTCACTCTCTTTGCAATTAAGTGGTTCATTTGTACAACTGTCCAAAACTTTTTTTTCAAAACATTCCATAATTGTACCTGCCCACTTGATAATATGCTTGATCATTGTAATACTTTATTCACAACTTTATGCATTGCTAGAGTGACGGAAACAGTCATTTCAGTGGAGGTTAAAGACCTGTTTGTTGATAGTAAACGGATATATTAGACATTCCTACCCTGTCCATGGCACTAAGCCCCAAGACCATTCATTCTTCTGCAGGTTGCCATCAATGTATCTTTCTGTTTCTGATGTCAGACAGCTGCATACACTTGTCTGATTGAGAGTCGCAAGATGCCAAGCGGCAACTCATCAAGGCTAACATCAAATCCTTGGCTGTTGGCCTTTGAGAACCTGTAGTCCTGCAGTCATCTAACAACAGAAACAGAGAGATGCCTGCACTGTATGATAAACTGTACTGAAACAAAGCAAAAATAAAAGACCGAAAGTTGGGTTTTCAACATCGCATTTGCAATGACTAATCTCTACCCCATCTTGTCATAACCAGGTTATCACCAATAAAATCATTTTTGCACACCTATACAGCAGTAACACCATCTGGGCATGCTGGATTTAAAAGAAAAGAAAATTGAGGAATGCTTCCTTATCTGTCAGCCTGCAGCGCTGCCAGGCCAATTGATAACCCATTACACACACACACAAACACAAACTCACAAAGACACACATTCTCATGCAAAAACACACACCCATAACTTAATGCCAGTGACAGATGAATGGCCCCTGTAGTGCAATTTGATGGTGCGATAATTAAACAAACAAAAGAATTATTTTCACCCTGCGTCAGCCAACAATTTTTGTGTGTGTGTGGGTTGCTGTGTGCATGTGTTTGATTATTTTTGTGTGTGCATTGGCCTGTGTAGCCCATTAATGGGATCATAACTCAGTTTTTTGCTGTTTTCTACAGTGTGTGTGTGTGTGTGTGAGAGTGAGTGAGTGACTGACAGAGAAAGAGAGTGGGGTATAGCCTGAGGTGATCTTTAGATAATTTGGTCTTTCACAGCAGTGAAAAACAGCTTACCTATTCATTTTAATGCTGTTTATTTTCTTCTTTTTTTTCCTTTGGATGGTATCAAAGGTTAGAAAAAAAGTTGTCACACAAGGTATATTAAGAAAATATTCTAACTTAAAGGACCATATCAATGTTTTGCATGTTTTTGCCCATTCAACACGCGCATGTAAGTAAAGCTGCATTACTGCTACTATTATCTGAAGCATATCATTGCTCTTCAGATTCATTGTGTTTTCCAGATGCCAGTTTCCATTGAATTCAGTAGTCTACTGTATGAAAATTGAAACTTGTTTGAGACAGGTAACCGTGTCAGTCATCTGGGTATATTTTTGTTGAAGGTACCACTACTATTGTTGAAGTTACTATCTTTGCATGCAGTGCCAGTGTTCAGTGCCAATGAAGGAGCTAGGAAAGGGTGGCATTGTGGTGCAATGGTTAGCGCTGTCACATGTGAGGCAGAGCAGGGTAGAGCTGGTCGTCCTCTGAGTTGGTGGTTCGGTCCCTGGCAGAAAACTCTGAGTTATGACAGCATTTTTTTTTTCTTGCAAGAAATTAACAGATTCACATTATTCCCTTCATAACGCCTTTGTATGCTTAGTGTTTGTCTTCTGGGTTTCAGTCTTCCAGCACAACAGCTTGGGAATGCAACTTTGGCATTTCGTCAGATGCTATAAAAGATTGTGACACTGTGTGAATAATGCATCAAGGTAGATTGGTCTGGCTATGGACAAAGAAAAACTTCAAAAGTTTAGTGTTAGTGTTTAGTGCCACGGTGAAAAATCACCTTGTGTCCTGAACTGACAGTGTTTAATAACACAATGTTTATCAGTGAACCAGATATTTTGGAGACATTTTGGCTTTATTACAAAATATATCATACAGAGAGGCAAGTCAGAAACTTTGTTGTAAATTCAGCAAATCCACCTCAACCCAGTAAGCCACCAGGGCACCCAAACAACCTGACATCATTGCAATGCTGATGTCCTTGTCACAGACAAATAAGGAAACTTAGTTTCACCTGTTAAACCCATGTTCATGTTCAGCAACACACTTTTTGTAATGCTGTTCCTCTGCTGTTTTTTGGGGTTGATAAGAGCAGATATGACAATGTCCAAGGTCCAAGGGTATTTATAATAAGGTTCAGCGCTTGAATATGACATAATAGTAAGTATGGAAGCTGTCTCAGTAGTTATGTGAGCATGTATACTTACAACCCAGCCTGATTAATAACATTTTTACATAGCAACCATCCCCACTGAAGATCTCTGTGTTGTCAATACAATACTTAGGCCTCTTGTGTGCATGATCTAAGCCTTTTATTAATTATACAACTCCACAGTTTTGCCATTGGACTGTTCAGTGCAGTCAGTTTTTGCTGCAATCTTTATAGGGTGAAATCTGATTGGCCATCCCATGCTCACTGTCCTTGCACTTTTGATGTTGTCATTGATTAAAAATCATTGTAGTTAAACACTATCAAGATTCTTTGTATTCTTAGGCTATAATTTTATAGCTGTCTTAGAAGAGGACTCATCAACATTGTTATTGCAATGAGTCACGACAAAATAAATTTGCAATATGAATGTATCAGTATGTTTAGTACCACAAAGAATGAAAAGAATACAATAACTATTTTATTTTTTATTTACACTGAACTGACAAATGTATGACATTTGGAATGAGTATGATTATGCAATATCAACCGTTCGACTTTGGGGGATGGGGGCTGTTTGATCTGATGGGGGGGCCTTTATGTGCTCAACTCTGCAATGGGATGGCAAGCAAACAATTTGTTTCACCTCCTTTTATCTCACTACCCCCTTCCGTCAGCAAAACATAGTACAATCCACACATTTTTTTGCTAGCATTAGAATTTTAATTTACTGTTGCAGTGCAATGTTTCAATCAATCAGAGATCGTCATCTGGCACAAAACAATTCCACAAGCATTATATTATGTACATTTCAAAATAACAGTGACAATAAGCAACACATGTCCAGTATTAAAGGCCGTCTGGCTCCAACCCAAAGCAACCATGTATTCGATTTCAGAGGACAATGGAGTAATCATCAGCCACAAGTGACAACAATTGGAAAGCAAAACAATATGATAATCAGCCTCAACAGCTGCCCGCATGTCTTTCAAGATCCTACTTCCCTCCACGCTGACTGCAGAGGACCAGCAGAAATAAAGGGTCATCAACCCCAATGAGCCTGCAGCATCTCACAGAGTACCCTTTTCCACTAACATGGAACAGGTTCCGTTCCAGTTTTGCGCGCCTTATTTTGAACCGTTTTGAGCATTTAGAAAAAATAAATTGGTTCGGAACCCGAAAAAGGGGTGTGCAGTAGGAGTAATTCAGCAGCAGGAGAATCCCCTGGCCCAAACACAGGATCACACAGGATTCGTCTTCCCAAGGACTTGATAAACCATGCGCCCCAAAGCAGAAGTTGATGTGCACCTCCATCTATCACTCTGAACAGACCACAGCTGGAAGAAGGAGATGTGTCAGGTACAAGGCCAAGACAACAATCGCTTACAGCAAGTGCAATGTGCCCCTATGTCTTGTTGTGTCAAGACAATGTTTCGTTATAGCCAAAAGCCCCTCACCCTCCCATTATGAGACAACCAAGGTCACAATTGCTGATTTCATTTGTTTTGTTCTTTAAGAATTTAAAATCTCCAGTAGCTCACGGTCATTCTGACCTGTCCTGCAACCTGTTTCATCCTTCATCTTGTTTCAACCAGAAATATTAAGGAAGAGGCTGGTTCCTTGTGACTTCAAAAATCTTGGGTGCTCATGTTTCTGCATTGTTGGAAATTTAACCAAGCAGCGGAGAATTTCTGTCTTCTAACTTTTAAAGGAGGACAGCATTAATGTGTTCATATCAGAACTAACAGTAATACTAACAGTCTGGCAGCTGTCTTACTTATAAATGGCCAAAGTCTTAAGTTCAGTCTTAATGGCAACTTGGTATTTGTTTGCTTGCAGCCTGAATAATGAAGATGTAACTGATACACTGAGGGAGACAGAGGACCAAGTGGGGTTTCCAAGCTTTCCAATTGGAGCAGCGTGTTCCTGACAGACTACAACATTGTGAAAATGCCACTGAGCTGATCAGGAGGGGGCAACCAAGAGTCACCTGTACAGTGCACTGTGTGTCTAAGTGTGTGTGTGTGTGTGTGTGTGTGTGG
>LKNJ01003028.1:0-18923 GCA_002120245.1 Maccullochella peelii | reverse complement strand
ATACACACACACACACACACACACACACACACAATATGCAAGTAGCTGACTTCTAAAATAGCAAATGTTTACTGAGATGAAAGGTTTGGCTTATTTTCTCCCCTCTAAGAGGATCCAAGCCAAAATGAATGACTGCCAACAATTTCTGTGTGAGTGTGTGAATATGTGTGTGTGAATGAAAATCTGGCTTCTTTGTATCTTCACACTTCCTTGGCATGTCTTCAAACGCGAGTGTGTAATCTAGGTCTGTGTCATTGGCATAACAAAGAGCAATGTGCACTGGTAACATGTATTATTCTTTAAATCTGCTGCTTTTTTTTCTTGGTAATGAACTCTACTTCAAATATAATAATTTTCACGAATGTTTTGCCATCCCTTCCCTACCTCTCTCTCTTCCTGTAGCCTCACCCCAAAACCCAATTTCTCTCCTTATTTTAAGTTTGAGGAATTAAGGACATGTTTTCGAATGGCTATATTCAGTTTGGGAGGATTTTGTCTTTTGGAATTTGTCAGTTAATCCTACTAATTATTTCCTGAAGATATTAATAGAGTATGCTGAATACCTAGTATTAGAATTTATATCAGACATTTTAAAGGTTGACGTGTTCTTTTTTTTCACATCTGTTAAATTTTCCAGGCTATAATGCAGCCCTTGGTCATCAGGTATGGCCATCAGTCATTTAGGGGAATACTCTCTTGAAAATCAATGAGAGCTGCTCCATTGCTGCATTACATGGGCATTGCATCACATCTGATTGAAGAATTTAAATAAAAAAGGAAATGCTCAATGGCTGCCGCATGGATCCATCCTCAGATTGTGCAAAATGGTGAGAAACAAAGTGTCTCTTTGTTGTATTCTGGCATACGCATGACTCGTAAAAGAAAACGTATAATGTCAGAATCCTTTACTGTTGATATTTTCAACAAATGACAAGAGTACTTGCTCTATAAGCTCTACTAGTTTTTGTTGTAGTGTAGCTTTTATTTTTTCCCCCAGCCCATATACTAATATTGATGAATATGATATGACTCTTGCTCACTGTTTCTTCTAAACTAAAGGAAACATATTCTGTGTAAAACATTGCAATCTGAATGCTATTGGATCAGCCAAACCTCATCTGGAGGTGGTCAGACAAGCCCTGACTCCACAAAAGAAAAAATAATTAGAAATCATACAGAATTATCTGTTCCATGTTTTAGACACATGCTCCAGCTCTGCCTATCTTTGCATTTGCATGTTGAGATCCAGGCACACTGCAGGCAGAATAGAGATAAGGTGGATGCCATTATATAGATAATGCATCCAAACACAGGTCACCTGTTAATGCAAGGTGTAAATGTGGTCTTATAGGCATGGGTTTGGTTTAAGCTAATGTTCAAAGTGCAGTCTCCTTTACATCTCACCCCCCTCCCTCTTTTTTCCCCTCCCTGACGTCCCTTCTGTATCAGCAGGATAAAATGAGAAGGCCAGAGGTGAAGACAAAGAGCAATGGCATAATAAAATCAAAGCAGACTCATTACTGAAGGTCTCCTGAAGGGGTGAGATAGGTGTGTTTTCCTCAACAAGCCATCCATTCCACTCTGAGTGTGATGTATTGCGCTCAATTAAGACAAACCAGTCGTGTTTGCTCATGTCCCACTTTGCCCAATAGATTAGGCCTTTTGTTGCCATTTGTTTTGGTGCATTTTAAAAGACTGTTTTTGCCCTGTCACCGATAAAAGGGTTTGTCACTAAAGACCAATATCCATAACAGTATAGGCAAATACTCAACATTTAATTAACTACTCATTTTATTAAAAATATACAACTGATTCCATTAAGGGTTATATGCCATAATTAATGTCTTCCATTTGAAATAAGTGTAATTTACTCTCATACAGCTTGATTGATATTACACAAAACAAATTATGGAACCTTTATACCCTCCAGAATGAATGTTAAACAGTTTCCCTGAATTAAACTGAATTATGTTTTTTGTTATGCTCTTTTTAAAAATGTTATTCATGAATAGTAAGACTAAAGATCCCTCGGAGCAAAATCGTTACAGCAACAAAACAGCACAACAAAAACAGCACAGACATGTCAGTACAGCCATAGCAAATGGAACACAAAGACAATGCCAGTGTTTAAGGAACATAACAAGGAAATGTATGAATGAAAAACATATAGACATACATAAGATATGGGTTGTAGTATTGTGAACAGGAAAGACAATATCACAAACTCAGACTCTCTGGTGGTTTAGTAAATGAAGCACCACAGATAGTTAAAACAGAAAACCATTTCTAAACAGATAAACAAGTTGGTAAAGACCTTCACTAACTTTTTGGATCCGATGTTGTCAATATGTGTAAAAAAAAACAACCTTCATCTCCAATAATCATATTATGGTAGATAATATAGCCCCTTTTATACAGCCTGTTCAAGGCGAGAATGTGGGGGGCACTGTTGTTGAAGTAGTAACAGAGCCGAATCGAGGTCTGTGTAAAATGAGGGACCCGGCAGAACGGAACAGAGGTGTGACATTTTAAAGACATGTTATGTGTGCGACCCGCCATCGGGGGATTTCAAAAGCAGCTAGCAGCAGTTAGCAGCTAACTCAAAGAAGAAGAAGTTAGCAGCTAACCTATCGCAACCGAAAATGTCTGCGAAATGGGGAGACAACAAGGTCCCGGAGCTCCTTACCCTCCGAGCAGAGGACGAGATCTACGCCCCGTATTTTACACATCACACTAGACGTGGACGCTGTGTTACACATCACGCCTCTTTTGCTTCCGGAGTGTAAATAAGCAAAGCCGGCGTAATGACGGGTCATCTTTATAGCAGTATTGTGTGATCTCTATTTAAAAAGGGCTAATGATATCGTAAGATAGAAGTTTACATTTGAATGATAACTGTGTGAACTCACATACAAGGACCACAATTTTGTATTGAGAATGATGCGTTAGTATGCATTAACCAAAGTGCTTGTGGGATTGTCGAACGGCATCAAATAATATTACGTCAGTAGCACAGCAGACAGAAGCCACAGTACCGTAACCAGGATGTGCCATTTTTGTGGATTTTCGGGAATTTTTATTCTGGAAAGGACGTGTCAATGCTGGGAAATAGGACACACAAAAGAATAGATGCCCTAAAGGTCTTCATGGCCCACCCAACCTGGGACCCGAGCTGGACCAGGTCTAAATTATACTCAGTTTAATTGGATCAGGAAAGGTCTCATTTTACTGCAACGAGTCTCGCTTTTAGGGTCTAGCTCTTGTTCCTATAATAAAATGAACTTATTGTAAGTCGCTTTGGATCTGCATCTACCAAATGAATGTATTGTAAGGTGTGTTACCCTCGTTTCTATTAGTTTTAAGGCAGCTGTTTCAGTGAAAAAGCTCTAAAAACCCACTGAACACCAACTGCTCAGCACCAAACAGCAGAAAGAAACAGTTGGGGGAACATGTAGTGGAGCATTTAGCAGCTGAAGAGCCAGATATTTCCCTCAGGAGTCGGTATACCGTAGACCATTAGCAGAGCTAAAAGAGTGTGAATACTGGACTTACATTCATCGAGTGGTCAGAAACAAGAGTGCAAATGAATTGTAATGTATCTTCATAACTGCTGGATGTGTAAATAAGCAACTGTTTGATAACAAGTTTGTCATATCAATTTATAAGGTGATGATGGATGGTGTGTTCAGCAACGTGTGTGAAAAAATCAGTTATTGCAGGTTTAAAGCTGCTTCATATTCTCCTTTTGTCACATTTATGATAATGCTAGTTATCTAACATGCAGCCTGCTACAGCAACAGCAGTGCCCCAGACAGAGCTATCTGCCAGACATAGAGGTGATTTCAGTGCCAATCTGCTCCTCACATACTGGGCGAGGTGACAAATGGGCCACTCTGAACTCTTAAGAAGCAGTATTACAGTGAGGGAAAAGGCTTAGAGGCACACACATAAACACAATCAAAGTCATAACAAGGCTGCCCTGCTGAAGCAGTGAATAAATACTGTAAGCACACAAATACTTGAAATAGACTCCAGCATGTTGCACTCGAATTAAAGCATGGACGTGCAGCATATCCATATGAAAGTACACATATGCATACATGGAAGCGAATGTGCAAGCTGATATGCACTGTAGCATGCACACTTGCATTAACATGTTAAGCGCCCCCACACAAAACAAAAAAGCAGAAGCCAAAGGGGTTTTGGGGTCTTGAACACGCACACACAAACTCTGAGCCCTTAGGAATAGCTTAAAGACAACAGCAGACTCCTACACACACAAAAAAAAAACTTTAATGTGTACACACAAACATGCATGCACCCACTCCGGCCCCCACAGATGAGGTTAAATGCAGCTTAACACAATAGGAGTGTTTTTGGGTCAGCTGTCCCTCAGCGTGGCGGACAGACGCTTCACTGTTCACACAGTATCCCTTTAACGACATCATATAATGGATGCTGCAGGCACACTTTACGGCTTAGAGCGGCCTTTTTAACTGCTTAGACTAAGCTCCTTTGTGGCAATGCAAAAGAGCAGTATAGGGTAAAAAGGGGGGGAGAATTACGCCATCCTCTTTAGATGATAGCCAGACAATACCCATGCGCTTAACAGATTAAACGGTCAGAATGTTTTTGATGCACTGTAAACAAAGCTAAGTGGAGGATTTTCACTTTCTCTCTCTGTATCTCTTTCTACCCCCTTTCCCCTCCTCCGCTCACCCTCTTTTTGTTTGTACAATTATCCACTTTGCGCTACTTTGTCTTTCTCTAAATGCTCAGATCTGTTTTAAGGGATGAGTCTGTGCTTGGGTTTTAAAGTGAGATTCGGAGCTAAGCTAAAATCTTTCAGGGGATTGTGGTTGTAAATGTCACTGCGTCCCCTTAAGGGGATTCTGCCTTTCTTTTTTTTTTAAATGACACACAACTGCCGCCATTGTTTTACCCCCCAGTGTGCTGACGAGGCTTGAATACAAACTGTGGATGAGGAGGATGAAAGTCAAGACAGAAGTGATGAGTCATCATGTTTTTAAGACGCTTATTGTTTGTTGAAACAGACAAAGCCTGTTTTTTTTTGTTTTTTTCTGCATTTCTTGTTAGAGCACAGATTAATTGAAGACCACTAGAGTGAATGAATGCAATCCAGCCTTCTTCTCTATCCTGTGTCTCTCCCCTCCTTTGAATCAGCCACGCTGACTTAATGAAAAATACTTTTTTTCACAGCATTTAAACCGCGTGATAACTGTCCTGTGGAATTCTGTAAACCCAAGAAACTGGGCTTATAGTCTTGGGCATAATGAGATATCTTTATTACTGCAGTTTCAAAACACAGTTGAAGCAGTGTTAGCTTCAAGACAAAACGATACTAATGAGAATGAGTGGAAATTATGACAATTGTCTGTGTAAATGCATCTTATTCATCCAGGCAGCGCAACATCAAGACAAAATGAATTATCAACGGAGCATTTCAGCTTGACTGTTGAAACATATTTGAAAGTGCAATCTAGCAGCCGCTTTGAGCACAATGAATGGAATATATGTAAAATACAGTAAATGAAAGTAAACTGTACTAATGTAGTCTAATGTCTCTCTCTCTCTGTACTTTTATTCTCTGCTGAATAACTTGCCGTCCATCTTGACTTTCTCCATATTCTCTCAGGCATTAAATAAGTCACCTGCTGGTTTAGGAATGCATGCACCTACAGGACCGAATCTATATTTCTTACTTATCTTACTTGTCGTAATGACAATTATGACAGCAGAGCAAACAGCCATTTGATATGTGATGGTTTAGAAGTAGATGCAATTGTCACCATCTCACTGTACTGGAGAGCACAATGTTGCTCATGTATTAGTCAGACAGTCGGTCGATGTGTGCTTCAAAAGTTCTTGTTTGGACACACCATTAAACACTGGCAGTGTTCAATGGTGGAAGCTGATGATGGGTAAAGTCTTTGTCTCTGCAGAAGTGATGACTCCTGGTTGGTCTGGGAGCCTGCACAGAGGTGAGGTGAGATGGGAGATGAGAGAGGGGAGTGTGAACCCCTGCATACATTTAGCACTCCTAATTGAAGTTGTCGGGTGCAAAGAAGCCCTCTAAGCTCGGATTTGACGCAGGTCAAAAGGCATCTTACTTTTATGTCACTGCTAATATTCCTTTTAAAAATCATGTGCAATATTACTTTTTCTATGTTAGTTTATTCATTTTACTATATTTATCTTACTTTTTAGTGTTATTCTATTAGGTGCTGGTGTTAGCATTTTACTCCTTATACACTTTACACACTACACTACATTAATTACTCTACTGTTTATATTCTTGCGTTGCTGTAATGTTTGAGCCGCACTAGAATTTCCTTCGGGATTAATAAAGTTCTGTCTTATCCTGTTTTATCTTATCTTATCTTAATTAAAACTGGCCCATTTGCTGTTGAAAAGTGTTGTTTTTTAGGTAACATAAAGGCACTGTTTCAGTTATTTGTGAAATATTGAAATGCTGTTGAAACCTAGATGACTAGTCGGCTTTTGACCTGCAAATCAACAAATCAGTGCTTATTTTGGTGCATGTTCCAAAATGGGAGGCAAAAGGAAAATTCGGAAAAATACATGAGAACAAAAGAAAAAATATTTACTTCACAGTAATACTGTTGCTGCAGGTCTACATGCCAGACACACATCTTTTTTTCCATTCTCTAGGCGTAAACACTTCCCTCTGAATTAGAATAGCCAGATACACCCCTAAAACGAACATTGCTCAATTATGGTTGGTAACATACTGTGTCCACTGTCCATCTCTTTTTGATACAAAGACCTTGATTAATCCAGAAAGTAACACAATGTCACACTCCTCCATGGTTATTTGTTATTTTATTACCTCATTAGTGGCTGTTAGGAAAGTCTACAGACAACATACTGAATCAGGATCATTGACTCGCCTCCTGCCATCAGTACTGCTCAACTGTGTAGACCGCTTTGCGTCTGTGACTCTGGACTTTGTGTGTCCTTGTTTGGCTTGTAGCGCTAAAAGTGATCTGTTGGGAAATGCTGATCGTTGGTGTTATTGTTACTGAGTGAAGGCCGCGCTGCACTGTAAGTAAAAGTGTGCATATTTTCACTTAAACTTTGCCAGGCTGTTGAGAAAGTGCCACAGAAGATCACTTTAAACTGAAAATAAGAAAATGAGGCCAGTGCTGCGAAGACAGGCTCCCAGTGGACCTGTACTTGTAAACATCACACTTAGGATGGCTGCCATGTTTAATTATCGTCTGAGAAGAGAAGAAAGCAGAGTTTTGTCTCAGTTGTCTTTCTTACTGCATAGTACTAAAAAACATGCACAGCTAGGGCAAAAATGCAGAGCGAGGTCTGCTCTCTGTGCATTAGTATTGAAGGAAAAATAGTGTGAAGTGGCTTTCCGCTGCAAAAACCACATATAAAAGGCTTTAGATGCCTCAAATTCCACATAAAACAGACATATTTTTACCACCCAGAGAGAAATATTACATTGTGTCTTCATTGTAAGTCATGGTGGCCATGAGTTCCCCTGAAGAACATTGCATCTTTTCAGCTGACATGAAATTGAACTTCACAATGATCCAGTTTATCATCATAGCAACCAAAATTGGTTCTAAGAGGATATTACATGAAATCAGCTATAGTTATACAACGGCACAGATGCTGGAAAAAAACTGTCATTGGGGATTAAAGACACATGCACAGCATCAGGACAGGAGCTTATATAAACACAGGAAGGAGTTATTATATTAAAAAGAGAAAGGAATTGTGCCATTAGCAGCCTGACCTTTTCAAGGCCTTAATGTAAGATAGTGACATGATTCTGGAGGTCCATAAAGGGTGACAGCTTATTACTTGCTTATAAAACCATGTATGTAAGTGACACCTGATGTGTCAACCACTGTGTGTCACTAGCAGTCTATGGGAGAGTGAAGATTTCAGTGACATGTAGGTAGGTAAATGTAGCATAGAGGCCCAAGTCATTTTTAGAATAATAATGGTTATTTTCTACCTGTGGCTTGCCATTCAGATTATATAGTCATGTTGATTTTATCTGTTCATTAAGTTCAATCAATTATTTAAAGGAATAGTCTTGACATTCTTATTGATGGGTAACAAATTGATTTTTTAAGAGTAGTGTGGTGAAACATATAGTAAGAAATGCAGATGTTTCCAAACAGGTTTCCCATCTGTACGTTCTGTTAACTGCTAATTGACAAACTAAGATGGTTAGCATGGTAAACATTATACCTGCTAAACATCAGACTGTTAGCATTGTCATTGTGCGCACGTTAGCATGCTGATGTGACCATTTTGCACCACTGTGCTAAAGTACAGCTGAGCAGAGCAGCTAGCGTGGCTGTAAACTCTGAAGCTGTGTCTCAATTTGCATTCCTCTGTCCTTACTCTTGCTATTTTAAGTGCTTAAGTGCGTTCACACTGACAATTAAGGCAAAATGCAGAGCACTACGAGTACCCGGATGGTGTACTCATAACGGTCAGAAAGTTGAGTGTCAAATGCTGCACACTTCTCTCCCTCAATGGTCACCATCTCGGCTATGTAGCGGAAGGGGAGGGACCACCAACCTATGAAAATGGCGGGCACGGTTGCACTTGGTGAATACCACACTAAAAGTCAAAGCACGTTCATTTTTATTTATTTTTAATAAAACTGAATTGAAGTCAAGTGAGCAAACAAGCTGGCCGATATTGTGGCAGGCGACAATCGCGGTCAAATGTTAGCAATAATTCTCCGCCAGGCTGCAATTCACCATTAAAAAGAAAAAGAAGTCAAATGTTGCGATTGTCATTTCCGATTGCACAGCAGCCGTGTTCGGTTTAAGACAACACTGCCCTGTCGAAATTCACACACTACGTAGTGTACACAGTGTACTACATGGAAGTGTACTAACGGAAGTATCTGAATAGAGACACAGCATCAGTCTTGTTTTCTTTAGACAGATAGATAGATAGATACATAGATGTCTGCCTTTAAACAAATGTACAACATGTTTGTGTCAACCTGCCACATATTCACCTTTCCAGTGCTTTGGTGTCTTTTCTACTTTTCCACCAATATTGGCTTTGATATGACCTCCCTGCAGTCACTTATTACAATCCAACTCAATGCTAAGCACCACAACACACGATTTCAAATTGTAGTGGGGAGGGTGAAGCGAGAGTTGTTGTAGAAAGAGAGAAATATGGAGAATGTGAGAGAGAGCAGGGGTGAGGGAGAGGGAATACAAAAAGAAAGAAGACACAGTGAAAAGAATAAATATGAAGACAGAGCATAGAAATGGTTGAGTAAAGTAAATGTAACAAGTAGCAAGAGATGAAGCTAAGACAGGAGAAAAGAAAATCTGATGATTTATACAGAAAAATACAACACTTAACATTCACCTACTCCAGAAAATCAAGCAGAGAGCTTGAGACAAACTTTCAATGACTTAACAGAAAAGCATTGAAAACTTGTTTGCACAAAAGGTTGCACATATTCTAAAGGTGAAGGAAAACTTAAGTCTCAATTTTACCTCAGAAGAATCTTTCAAAGGACCTCACCTATTCATGCTCAAAATGTCTCAAATATGTACGGCCCTTCACAGCACCTGGCCATTGTTAGTTGTGATCCAGCACCAGTGCTGCATAAAATCCCCTTGATCCATCTGCACAGAAATTGGTTAAATTCAGGAGCATCAGCACTAGACCTATTTCAAGGTAAAATAATACAGTTGTTCTTCACCAACCTAAACTATGGATGAAGAACACCTAATTCCAAGAATCCATCAATTCCTATAAAATAAACTAAATGCACAGCAGTAAAGATACAGTATATGAGTTAAATAAGAAATACTTGTTAGCTTAACACTGACATACTGTATAGTCAGTAGTAAAAACTCACGATAACAACATTATGATAGAGACTTTAAGGGAGAGAATGCCATTATGTGCCATATTAAAATATATAACTTCTGTTAATATGTGTGGATTATTAGATTCACTCATTCTAAGTAATATTTATAGGACAATACCAGTGGTTTTGCATGTTTTGGCCCATTTACTACCTAATCTTTACAAAACAGCAACCCACAATGTGGGTTTACTTTTTCCTAGCCATTGTTTTCCATTCAATTATGTGCGTTCAGTATTGAACATCACTTGGCAGACTCTTAACCTTATTTGATTTGTGCAATCCATCAGATTAAGTGTAGTTTGATTTGAAAAGTCTGCACTGCACAGCGATAATGTTACACTGATGCAGCCTTGATATTCCCTGTGATGGATCACACAGCTCAAGCAAGTTTCAAGAGTCTGCTAATTGACTTTCAAACTATTTGGAATTAAATGGAAACCAATGGATGCCAGGAAAGGCTTGAAAAATACATCCAAATATCTACCCCTGTATGACATGCACTTTAAAATGGTCAGCAAAAAGGTCGAGTTTATAGGATTTGGCAGATAAGGAGTTAAATCTCGCAAACTACTGGTAAGGTGCCCCCAAAGTATAAAAGTACGTAACATACACAAAATTCATATTGAACATATCCACAAAATGTTCACTGCTAAATAGTTTTAATTATTTATTCCTGTCTTATAGAATGACCAGGAACAATACTCATTTCTGATTGGGTACGTGATTGCAAAGCAAACAAAACAAACAAAGCAAAACAAAACTTTAAAAACATAAATGACATATTGAACACCGCCTCTCAGTTTGGGTGTGGTAAATGGCCATGGTATACAAAGAGTAGTACGCCATTGCAATTCTATATCCACAGTGTCTATTATTTTCATATTTCAGGACATCTTGTTGTGTATTATTTCTTATGTGACAAGTGCAGCATGACAATGACTGCTACCTGAGTGATGAGCTGATGGAAAAATTACTTCCACATCGTTTATCCTCCTCAGTAAAGCTAAACAGACAAAAAAACGTTAAATCTTTGTGCGACAGTGAGCAGTGAAGTTTTGAAGCAGAAACCTTACAGTATCTGCATATAGCACTGCACTCCATCTGAATTTCCTCCACCTAATTGCTATTTTCTTTATTGCTCTATTCTCATCTCAGATGTGCCTCACTGTGTTGTGTAGCAGTTATTCTGACTGAGATACTTCAGATGTTTAAAAATGACTCTTTGTGTATACATGAACCTTCACCTGTGTATATTTTCATTTCTTTTATATGGTTCTGAGTGACAGGAGGAACGATATGTTTATGAAGACTGTTTATGTCGTTATTTTAAGGAGTTACGGCGTGTACAGGGTGTTTACCTCAATCCTGTGAACCTGCAAGCATTTAGTGTAGTTGATATTTCTGTCACTGCCGCTGTGCCATTAGTTCTCTTATAGCAGCGATGATTGGTTTTTGATAACAGATACAAATGCGTAACAAGCGACCTCACTTGTTTACCTGCTCAGTGTGACGTTAGCCTCACTCACCCACGCACACACACACACAGATACCTGCTGGTGTTGTCAGGCTTTTAAGACACAGGGATGGAGGGAGGTGTTGCAAAGATGGAAGGAAGGAAGGAAGGAAGGAAGGAGGGATCGAAGGCAGATTAAAATGTATGGCGAAGGAGAGAGAAGTAAAATAGGACAGAAAAAAGAGACGGAAAGATGTTGAAGATAGGCAGTCATGAAAAAGGATGTTGTAACAGGCTAAAATGCCCTCCAAAGAGGAATCCACTGGGCTTAATAAATCAGAAAACATGTATTTGATGGATGGGGTGGAGGAGCATGATTGGTCAAAACTCTGTGATGTGTTTATGTACAGTTCTCCTAAAGTCACCAGGTCTTCCTTTTTTTCCAGAAAGCAGCAGAATATGTGGTGATCTTGATACAATGAACAAAATACAGTAAGTTTGTTAAAATAATTTGTCAGAAAAATGTTTGACCTGGTGTAAACTGTTAGCTGTTAACTTGTAAACAAACAACAAAACACTGAAGTCAATTATCATTTCAATGTGACCCGAGGTGCAAAGTAAGTCAGCGCTTCTACTCAAGATCTGTATCAAGTACAATTTTGAGCTACTGCTAATTTACATACTTTTACTTCACTACATTGTTCGATGGCTGTAGTTACTAGCTTAAAGCAACATTATGCAAGAACTGAAAGAGGCGCCATTCTCCGTTACAAGTCACTGTATCATCAAAATGAGTTTAAAGCTGTGATTTTAAGGTAAAGTAGCGCATAATGTTGCAACTCACATGTTTATGCAACAATATTAATAATCTTACAATCAATACATTCCATTCCTTAAGGGCATGGTCCTGTGCTAGACGGAAACACGCCTAATTGGCAGGATGTACTTATATAACCTTAAACATAGCTGTGGTTAAGTTTAATTGAGCCTCTGATCCAAATAACTTTAAAAGTCATGTCGTCTATGATCTCACTGGGAAAAGCACAGAAAAGCACAAATTCCCATTTGGTCTTTTCTTTTCTCAGTGTTTATTTATTTTATTTTTTCATGTTTTTGGCACACAGTATAAAGCATCTGTCTCTGGATTGTACATTCTCACTATGCATACGAGTGTCAAACTGTGCCTTCACACACAGTTTGCAGAGACACAGCAGACCTAATAGAATCTCAACATCACAGCAGACCTAATAGAATCTCAACGCGTGCATACAGAATATGTTTTTGTCATTGGCCACTTTCAGTCACTGAGTCAGAGTGAGTGCACTGGGCTCCAAGAAGGCCCGGTGTGATATAAACTCCATTCACTCCAAACATTATTCGCACCGTGTCCTGTCTCAAGTCTTTTTTTCTCTTCACTAAAACCTCTCCTTATGTCTTTCTGTACATTTTACGCCCTTAATCTGTTTGGCTGTTGCCTTGCTCTCTGTTTCTCCACTTTCTCTTCTTTTCCTGTTTCTCTTTTTTCCCTCTGTTTTTTCCCTTCTACCTCTCTTTCTCTCTCTCCCTCCATCATCTTTCCTTCGTTGTGTGTCGGTGAGCAGACGGCGACTCTGACAAGGAGACAGCCAGACAATTACCTTTTTCCACTAGAGTACGTTTGATTATCTTGCAGACTTGGAGTGTACAGCAGGTGAGCTTTGTTTCGTCTCACAAATCCAACTGACGTCGCTCACACACGCTGACACACACACACACGGAAAACTTCATTCCACCTGAGTTAATTTGGCATGTTTTTTTTTTTCCTTCACAACCCTGTTATGATGAAAACAGCAGGTCTGCTTCTGATTGTCTCCAGCCCCGATCAATGTCATTCATGCAGACACTCAGAGACAAAGAGATAGCACATTGGGATTTGGTAATTTATACAAAATGGCTCCACAGAAGAAATGCGTTTTGGGAGGTGAAGAGGCAGGTGGGGATGAAAGAGGGGGGGAAAGAATGAGCACGAGCAATGAGGAAAAAATTAAGAAGAAAAGGAAAAACAATTCAGTGATCTCAAACAGATGCTGGATGCTCGGTTTTAAACAACAGGAACACACACACACACACACACACACACACAATGTGTGCACTAATTGTGTAATTGTAAAAGTGCACATATACAGAAAAACACCCCCACAAAACACATGCTATATGCTTATATGCATCACAAGCACATTCCCACACAATCAAACATGCACACACACATATACACATGCTAGTGCATCCCTGCAGAATTCCTCTCCTCCTCTTCAGTCGGGTTGACAGCCTTTAGATAAATCACTCGTCAGAGCAGCGAGCGAGTTGGCTGTTCTACCAATTATTTTAATGAGAACATAAGCTCGCCCAATTCATCTGAGCTCCGTTCAAAGTGCCCCCCTCAGGGAAGACAAAATCCTGCTGCTTAAAGACTTTTGTTGGCTCTTTTGTTTTGCCTCAGAAAATTGGTTATGAAACAAAAAACTGTTTTGTTTACATGTCAGATTTGCTGGGATGAGAATTTCTGTTGTTTCTGCATAAAAAACATCATGATGCATATTGAGTCTGGAACTGCTGCCAAGGAGCTTGCCAGGTATATTGAGGCTCGATAGTGAGAGGGTTAGAGGTTCAATTCCTTGTAAAGCTTGGGGAAGCTTAAGAAGAGCAAGGCACTAACACACTTGTGTTCACTTATCCCGTAAAATGTGTATGTACTCGTCTACAGACAGATACAGGTAGATAAATGGCAGAATGGAAGTGAGTGAGGGACTTGATGTGCAGTAGGAGGCAGGTTGGCCCATGCAGAGTTACAGAGATTAACTATGTTTACATGCACAAAATATTTTAAAAAAGACAATATTCCTACAAAGCTGTTTACATGGCTAATGAAGATGAATATTCCACCATAGGTTATTTGTCAGAAGATCATAGTTAAAGGAAAACTAGTGGTGACTTTTGTGATGGCTAAGATATGAGAGCAGCCATATCTGGTGACAATGTCTGGCTCTTTGAGCAGCCACCCATCCACCCTGACCTCCCGTCTAAAAAATACTTTCACGTCCACAAAAGGAAGTTCATCAGAAAAACATAGCCATTGGTCGTTCTTCTGGTGAGGTATGTACTTGTTTTATATTTTGGGGAGTTATGGAAATATATTATTCTGTCTGTTTTCCATTTAGTAACATGTGCTGATTGTGGTTTGGTCATAATTGGAGTGTTACACAGGTGCAGTGAGTTCATTTATTTAGCTAATTAATTAGTCTGACTCTGTGACCCTGATGTAGAGATAGTGTGGATATTCATTGATTATATTTGATTTGCTCTTGCCCATATAGTAAAGGCTTTTACAGTATTGTGATTTATTTCTTTTTTAAGTTCTGGGTGAGGGGCAGCTAACCGATGAACGTTTGAGTAGATGTCTCTTATTTTGTGCTGTAAAACAATCCTGCAGATTTTCCTCTAAATGCCAAGTGTATCAGTGATGATCTTTGCTAAAAGTAATTGTCCTACAAATCTAACATGAGAATTATTTATCAATTTCAAAACACTTTATAAGTCAACTTGTCTCAATTTTTCACATTGACGCTTCAGTCCAAAATAAGATATCCACAATTTTTTTTTTTTGTTATTTCAGACATATTGGCTTGCTATTTTGATATTATTATTAAAAAATATATACAAAATATTACAGTATTCCTAACATGTAGCAATAGTATAGAAACACTGAACATGAAAACTGTATTGTGGCCTGATGATGTGTCAATATATTAAGAAATACTTGCCACGTCATGTTTTTAAAAATGTGTATGTAGTATGAATGTATGGTTGGAGGCTGCATGGTGTTTTACTCCAGTTATTTCAAAGGTCTTACTGCTTCTGGATGAGGGGTCTTTGACTGTGAGCTCTTCAGCATACTATATTAGAAAATTAGGTTGGTGCTTATAAGCGTGCACAAACCCAAAAAATTGGCACACATGGCCCCTGAAAACAGGACAGCACACACACACACACACACACACGCACGCACATGCACACGCGCACACTCGCACCTCAATCCAGCCCCTCTCAGAGTCTCTTTGAGAGAACAAGATCAAACCTGAGCAGAGGAGGAAAGAAAAGCTGACTGAGAAGCTGACTGTAAATCTGAGAAATAAAAGAATCCTTGAATACCTCCTGCTTTCTGTCTCTCTCAGAAAAGAAATGCACCGATGTGGAGAGAGAGAGAGAGAGAGAGAGAGAGAGAGAGAGAGAGACAGAAATGAAACACTCAGGAAAAAAATGACAAAAGAGCTCATGAAAGAAAGACAGAAATGAGACGCCAAGCAAACAACGGGAAGAAATTGAGAATATTAAGAGAGAAAAAGAACCCAGCTGAGACAGAGAGACACACACACAGAGACTGGAACAAAGTTTTAAAAAATGAGTTTTCTGTCCTGCTGCTCATGGCGAGAGACAGCGAGATAATTAAGAACAGGGGATACAAGGTTGATCATTAAATTCAAGATATTTTAAGGAGTACTAAGTAATCTCTGACCTTTACAGGAACACGAACAAAGAGAGAAAAGAGAGGAGAGAAAGGAGTGGGAGAGCAAATCTCATCACTCATCTTTTCTCCCATCACCCCCCCCCCAGTCTCTTCTTTCCTCTGTTTTCTTTTAACCTTTCCCTTCCTCTGTTCACCTCCCTCCATCTTCGTTATCCCGTCCCCTCTCACCTACGCGCTTCCTCCAGCTCATTCTTTCTCCCTTCCTCCTTCCTTTCCTCTTCACCTTCTTACTGTCATTAACCTTCTTTATCCTCTTCCTCCTGCCCTTTCCTCCCACAGTCCCTCAAACTCTTCCCCCTCTTACTCCCCCTTTTAACCCCCCCCCCCCGCACACACACACATTTAGTATTTCTAATCCATAAGGACTCTTGTAATGACAGTGTGCAGACTCCAAAGGCCTTGCAGGCTTCACGCTGAATTACCCAGTTAACCACACGCACACACAAGCATGTATGAATTAACGAACACACACACACACACACACACGCTGATGTGATGCCAGCTAACGAGGGAAATGCATCAGCCGCTAACGAGGAGCAAAGCTCTAACAACACCTTGTACTTTGATGACGTGTGCTAATCAGGAATGAAGGCTGCAGACACACACACACGCACAAAACAACCTTATGTTTGCTTGTTCTACACACACACACACACACTGTTTTAGGTTTGGCTTTATTATGAATTGTTTTGATTTGTGATCTTCATTCAAAGAGTCGCAAGATTGGGAGAGATGGAGCTGGGAGAGAAAGAGAGAGGGAGAAGAAAAGAAAGAGGATGGGCACAGATGGAGCTCTGCCAGTGAGAGTTTTAAATAGAGATACACTGGAGGGAAATTCCAAAATGATTATTCTACAGAACAAAGGAGATCTTTATATCTTTACAATGTAAAGGATCCAGTTAACAAAGGTGCTATCATTTTGTTAGCCAAGAATTTAATGTGGCAGTATTACATCTTTGGGATCAAGTCCCCACAATGCACTTGTACCAACCTTTGCACTTTTTTGACCAGATAACTAAATGTTTTTAATGAATGGGATTTTTTTGTTACAGTCCAATGGAAATCTTAAAATGTCAACTTTTCATGAAATAAGTAAAAACTGCCTTGTTGTTTAAGCTTTATGTCAGTTTATCTTTCAGATAGGCAGTATTATCAAGGGCTAACTAATTAAATTGTGTTATACTTTACAGGAACCATACTGTGACGCAGTCACATGTGCTGTATGTTTTTGTTTGTGATTTTGTGAGCATTTATGCTCGTACCTTAGCACATGTGTGTGTTTGTGTGGTTGTGAAATATATTGGTATAGGGGCTCTGTGTTATGTTTCAAACCACTATCTCCTCGCTGCAGCTGGATAGGACACAGATTGGACCACAGCTATAAATACTCTCTTGGAGACACACACACACACCATAAATACACCTTGACGCTGAGCTTGAGCTCAGTCCGCTCTGCCAAACCTGATTAAACAGGAAATAAATCACTATAACACCACACACAGACACATTTTAGCGCATACACATACACAGATTCATGTACCTGAACACATACACACAAATACAAAGAGAGCACAGGTGTTTGCTGTGGCCTTTGGATGTTTAGTGGCGGAACAATGGCAGTTGAACTTGACACTTAAAGGGCTAAATCTGATTTAACTTGACTCTGATGACTTTAGGAAACCTGTAACTCTGATATAAATTGCATAGTGGAATATGTTGATTGTTATTTGCGAGTTACCTCTGACCACTGTTCTGTTAAAGAGTAAGATCCTTTTGTCTTCCTGCAACAACTCAACCTCGAGAGAGAGTTCAGAGTGAGACTTTTCCTTGAGCGAGACTTTCTGTTTCTGGTTAAACAAAAAGGATCTTACTCTTTAACAAAAAGGTCTGTCTATGTAGGGATATAATGTTATGATATATATTATAATGATATAATGTGGTCAAACACTTTGAATAACAATCTGAGCCTGTCAGTGGCAAAAACAAGCACTTTTAGTGGACATACTTTTCACGGGAACAATTGCCCCAAAGGGATTATGTTGTAGCCATTGCAGCCCGTTCACGGGTGCTGGCTGAGGCGATCTACTGGACCAATTCTAAAACATTTGGTAACATTTAGACCCCAAAATTTGTAAAAATAGAGTTTCACTTTAACATGAATTACTGTTTCCTTGACCTCTTGTGTTTAAAAGTTTCAAGTCCATATCACCTGTAACCACACCATACAATGTCAGAGTGACCTGACCACACCCTCAGTACACTTCGGCATCACTACAGCAAGGCGAAATCTTTAACCACTGGATGTCAGCAAAAACAAGATGTTGAGTTATTCTTATAACGGCTTTCTCTAGATCTAGGTATTCATAATTGTAAATTGAAATAGAGGTGGGTGAGGTTCAGTCAATTACAGTGCTTCATTGCAACATAAGAATCTGTGAACATTGCAGGCTGCTGCATTGGAATATCCAGTTCCCTACAAGAGAGAAGTGCTAAGAGAAGGTAGACATCAGTGAATAAGGACATATGGAGTTGTGAAAGTAAACTTAGTTGTAAACTTATAGCTTATCATTTTTTCATGTGTAAAGCATCTGTATGTTTTTGGAAAGTTCCTATAGGTGTAAACTTATCAAACTATGTAACACTGACCAATGGAAAAGAGTTTCTTTGTTTCCAGAATACTATAAAAGCTGTATTCTTGTATTTTCTCTTTGAGATAGCTGATGACTTCTGATTGTCTGTCTCCTATTGTACAATAGTCAACGACCTGTAAGTGTTTCCTGTGTTTTGTTCATCTTTAAGAGTATAAGCAATTTTCCACAACAGAGTAAATATGACTGAATAGATTAAGTCAGTATGAGAGAAAATTGTATGTCTGTCTGGTTTTTTGGGCACGAATGAGAGACAAACAGCAAGCATGATTCAATTTAATTCAATTCAGTTTTATTTATATAGCGCCATAGCATAACAACGTTATCTCAGGGCAC
>LKNJ01003027.1:0-49123 GCA_002120245.1 Maccullochella peelii | reverse complement strand
GTTGTATATGTGTGTGTGAGTCTGTGTGGGTGACAGAGAGCACTAATGCTACCCTCCTAGGAGGTCAGAGACACAGTGAAGTCCACAGTCTCCTAATCCTATTATCCATAGCATTGGCAGCTGGAGACACACATTATGGTGAGTGTGATGCAATACATCACTGTGTATTATAACACATGTGAGACCATCAACAGACCTCGACCAGCAGCGCTTCTATACGCGAGTGTGCTCAAAAGTCTTCACATGCCATTAAAGAAATGGACCAAGTTGTAGCCTCCATTCTCTCTTGGATGATCGATAAAAAAGTGATTTGGTCGGGAAGTGAAAGAGTTACCTTTGTTCCTCACCACTGAGTGAAGAAGCAGCAGCTCCTCTGACTTGTAGAACTCTTACAGATAATAACTACAGGAAACCAACAGAAATAAAGAATTCATGAGAGGGCGGCCACAGACTGTACAGCTAGCTAACCTCACAGTGTATGTTATGTTATCGGCTCCTTAAAGGCATCTGAAGGAGGAGGAGGGCCAACATTAACGCAGGAGCAGCAAACAAGATAGAGAGGGCAGAAAAGCACTAATAGTTAAGCTTTACACTGATGGACTCCTTCTATGGATAATGTGTTTTTAACAGAGGAAAGAGGCAGGGGCTGTGTCCGTAATCATTCACTACTCCCTATCCAGGCCAAATCTGGTCCACAATAGGGTGCCGGGTGACCTGCCGACCATTTTCTAATTCACAATAAAAATAAATTGATTCACTATTATCACTTGCACTGCACACTCACAAGTTTGCCTTCAGGGTTGTCTGCCTGGCAGAAATTCCTGGGGGCAAACTTCTCCCATGTGCCTGCTGCGACTGGATTTGCCTCTTGGCAAAGATGAGTGAGGACAGCAAACGTTGAAAGGCTGACAATGAGAACAGGAAATTCAATGAAAAATGGACAGATGAATTTGCCTTTATTTTACCACCTCATACCAAACCACTGTGTTTAATTTGCCAAATGACAATTGCTGTATGCAAGGTTGCTAATATCAGGTGCCATCACAAGTCATAACATGCTAGCTTCATTGCAGCGTTCCAGTCTGGTAGCACCGCAAGATATCTGATAAATATTATTAATGTTTGTTTATTAACTGGCCCCTGGCCTCCTGTCATTTTGGAAAAGTGGCCCCCAGGCAAAGCAAATTGAGTATCCCTGGTCTAGGGAGTTCTATGTAGAGGATAGTGAGCTCATCTGCAAAGTGAAAAAATACTTTCAGACACTGCTCGGGTGGCACCGTTAATTATGTCATTGCTGTGGCACAATTAAAAATGCACCAGATCAACGTCAGCTGGTGGACCATCCATAATAAATACCAACATGCATTTTTGTGATAAATACATTATCAGTTATTATACTGAGCGTATTTTCCCAAATTAATAAATAAAAAGTACTTTGTGGCTGTTTGTGTTGTGATGCTCTGCTCACATTAAACATGCTGCTCTTTCTCCTCTCGTCCGTCTGCCATTTTACTTTCACCGCAATGCATGATGGTATATAGTGCTTGGTTAGTGACCATCAGTTGTACACTACTTTTCACGATTGTTGGATACTTTGAGTCCACTATATAGGGTACAATAATTCTCACCATACATTTGGACAGCACTACAAAATGCCAAACTCTATATAGTGGACTGTGTAGTAAGTAGTGAATGATTTTGGACACAGCCAGGGTCATTTCAGTTGTTTTCCTCGGTGAGCCTAGCAGTCGTGATCTCCAATAGGATGAGTGTCGGCAACAGTACAGCCTTGATGAGGTATTCAGGAGAAATAGAGGGAAGAGAGCAATAAAGCGAGCTCAATCACTGCGCCGCTGTGCCTCGGTCCACTCTGACAGGTTCAGCCTATCATCATTACCAACGTGGCCTCTTGATCTCAATCAGCCGTCGCTCACTGCCTGTCTGCTGGCCTGAACTAATGATGACTGAGCCCTCGTCATTGTCGCACGAGGAGGCTGAATTCATCAGACCGGGCAGAAACTGCATAAGTGCAGCTCAGGCAATCAACAAGGTGTTTCAGATTCAGTCATGAGGCCATAAATAATTTTAAATGCGTCATCAACACAGCAGGGCAGGAGAAATTAGTTAATTGTGCTGTATATGACTCATGATCTACGGTGGTTCAATGTACTAGTGGTGCACGATATATTGGTGAGTTTACAGATATCGGGCAATAATTAGGCATTAAAAGGTGCACTCCACTAATTTAACACATGAAGTTCAGTTTATTTATGGTGAGGAGCACTACTTAGTCTGTGAAAACATTATGTCTTCTGTGATTCTGGTGATAACATTTTGAAGTCTGAGAAAATAACTCTGATGATGCCATCTTGGGTTTGGAGACTATAAATGTATAACCAAAAGCCTGCATTACAAACCGGAGCAAGGTTTTTGAAAGACATGAGCATTTACTAGGCAGGGAAAGTCTAACAAAAGATGCTATTGAGTTGCGTTATGGTAAATGCAGTATCCAGCGTTTTTGAAGCTTGACCCACACTAAAGATAAAAACATCAGGACAACTTCCTCTATGCTGCTTCAATTTTGATCATTCTTTTATTGTTGTGTCACTTGTAAGTCCCCCAATTTTGTGAAACTGCAACACTAAATCACCGCTTTAAATGTGCTGCCCTTAGTGTGCTACTTTTCAAGGGTCAGTCTGCTGTGGAAACAATGTAAAAAGTGGCCATAGTGGTGCACTTTGGTCCATAAAAGTTGTTACTGATGATGCTCATGCCCACATAGGCCGTGCAGCTTTCCAAGAAACACTGGAGGCACCCTCCAAATTCAGGGAAACTACTAAATGTCAAGAAGCCAGTTTTTACTTACAACAAATGATTCAGCAGTGTCAGAGTGTCAAATAGATTGTGTAAAGAATGGAGTGCTGACATCTTCGCCCTTGTTGCTTGCGGGTCGCAGGAATACTTGTGTGAAACAAAACCCGCACAGGTTAACGTGTGTAGATAGATACAGGAGGAAATGTGAGTGGTTTGTGGTTGTAACATCCATCAATAATCTTTCTTGTTACACATTGTTTTTATTTCAGCTGTGTAGCCCTGTACCAGGTTTAAAATGTGCTAAATAAACTGAAATGTCCACTCAGCTCTCTGAAGCAGTTTAACCTTGTGACAGGGGTTACTAACCAGAGAGTGAGGTGCTGGCTCCGGGCATGAGCTGAACTGAACCGGCACTCAAGTCTTTAATTTTTAACGTTTCCCTCCACTGAGTCCTGGACTGGGATGACACCAGGGTAACCGGAAACCAGCCCCTCTAAATTAGGCCTGAGGCTCGGTCACCAGCAACGCCTTCCATGACTCACCCCCGACTCCACCTGAGGGCAACTACTGGGTCACAAATGGGAAATGGCAGCATTTAAATGGGGAAATCTAATCTGTATCAATGCTGTGGTGGTGATTTTATCTGTGAATTCTGTTGTAACAGAAAAGGTCACATTAGTAATGTAAGAACAGTTTTATGTCCTGAAAATATCACTGTTTATGTTGATCACTGGCTGGGGGTCACAGCAGGGGCACAGGCATTTAGAAGGGCAGCAGCACTCCTCCTCTTTTACTGTAATATTATTCTGCTTTACACTTTCCAATTCATACTCAATTAAAAAAAGAAACTGTAGGCTTTTATACAGTTTTCTCTAATTGCTTCAAACACTTAATTTATTTATTTATTTAACATCACCACTTTGTCATTAACTTAGTGCTGTCTTTCCTTATAACAACAGTGTTCAGTGGTAGAAAGCTTACTCTACATTTACTCTACTTCTTTACTTAAGTACAATGTTGAGGTACTTGTACTTTACTTGTGTATTTCCACGCTACTTTATACTTTTACTCCACTACAATTCAGATGGATAATATTGTACGTTTTAATCCACCATATTTATTTGACAGGTGTAGTTATTAGTTACTTATCGGATGTGCTGATCAACCGCAAATTAATCTGTAATGTATTAATCTATTAATAGTTCAAGTCGGTTTCAAAAACTCCGAACACTCTCTGGTTCCATTTTAAGGGATCTGTGTTACAAATTTGGTGTGTGGACTTTGAATGAGGTGTGCATTTACCAGGCATGGAGAGTCCAATGGGAGACTATCGAGTTGCATCATGGGAACTGTAGGATGTAGAATTTTTGGAACTTGACCAATTCTATGTACTAAAAGTCAGGCTTTATTGGTCTCTGTAGCTTCAGTTTTGACCACTTTTATTAACTCTGTCTTTTGCAGATGCCCCGGCCAACTTTATGGAAGTGCAATGCTGAATCGCTGGAATAGCTTTAGAGAACACAATCTCTCATCAGATGTCAGAACAATAACAGTCTGTGTGAGTGTTTCCATCACAGACCTCCTCCAATCACTACATATATCATCCAGAGTCAATTATAAAACATCTCCAGATGTTTCCCACATCAGATATTTACATACACAAGTTTATGGGCTTTGAGCTCTAATAATGCACATTAACACAGCGGCGTTGACACAGTAAGTGAAAAAGCAAAGTTGGGAAACTCACTTGTAGCTCGTTGTTATTGGCCATCATGTGCGGGCAGACAGCTAATTAGATGGCGACGCCAGGCGACTTCTGTTAATGTTTGCCTCACTTTACAGCCGTCAGATCATTGTAGAAATGGCAGATGAAGTTCTCCAGTGGTTGAATACAAACAGTCCATGTAAAATAATAAATAAAAACCACTCAATAGTCCCAGTGAAGGCGCAGTTTGATGTACCGAGTAGCACGAAAAGCAAATGAATAAAACGTTAACATCGTGACGGTTGGAGGCACGACACAGGAGCAGGTGAGCAGAGGACCATCACCTCCTGGCACCAGGATGTCAACTCTTGGACTCTTGTCTGCATCACGCAGTGCAGTCTGTCCTGTAGTAGTCTGAGAGCAGCTGCAGCAGGCTGTCTACTCATCCTCTGGGAGGAAAACACTGGGAGGAAACCCGAAACCCGCCTGGATCACCACCACACTCACTCTGCTCTGTTCATTAGAGGAAACTGAGGCCATCTTCCCCGCGGCGGTGCACTCCTGCTGGGCTCTGCGGAAAGCTGAGAGCCGGCGAGTGATGCTGGGGAGGAGGGAACAAGTGCTAAATTAGTTTCGGGAATTAAAAAAAATACAACTTCCGGTTACACCCTTCAAAATAAAACTAGCATTGTATGTCAAATTATTATGTCAGAGCATGTTTTACACTTAAAGTTTGTTACAAAATAAAAACATTGCGTTTTATGATTAATGTGGTGTACGTAAGAAATAAACTGTTGGTTAGCTAGCAAGCTACACCACGGAGAGTCCTTACGAAAACTACGTAACTTTACACGAGTCAGGAAAACAATCAAGCTAGCAAAGTCACCAATATCCTGTGGTCAACAGATTACAACAAGTTACTCACGGATCACAGAGTCACAGATGCATTTGCTGTGGTAATTGGAAGTCCCATTTAACGTACAGCATACATAAATTACATTTTTACCAACAAAAACAGACTTATTACAGTACTTTGACAGAGCTTGCTGACCAACCTACAGGATAATTTAAGCAGACTGGTTACCTGGTAACAGTTTGGGGCGCACCACTCAAGTCTGCAGGGGTTCCGCTAGAGCGCGCCCATGTTACACACAACAGACCAGTGCCAGTGGGAAAACCAATGATACATTACATACATTATGTATTATGTAATGTATGATACATGCCATTACATTATATGATGTTAAAACACAGTTGTTACCAATAAAAAAAAATGTACTACGCGTACTTAAAGGCAGTGGTGGCCGAATTATTAGGCTAATTTGGCTATAGCCCCACACTTATAGCAGCGCGGCTGACTTAGTCGTCTACTGTTCACAGGACTGGCGGTTCGAGCCCCAGCTCCTTCTGTTCACATGTCGAAGTGTCCGTGGGTAAGACATCTTTGTGTGTGTGTGTGAATGGGAGTCAATTTGTAAAGAACTTTGCATAGACGCACTCTCAACATCTTGCTTTTGAAATGTACTCTAAGTTTAAATTAGGCTTTTACGACTTTCTGCAGACAACATCATTAAAAGACAGTATTTTTTGTATTTAGTGTATTTGACCAATCACTCTGGATGTTTTAAAGGAATTTGCCCATAATTTGCGCTTTAACAACTGATAAAGCCTACTCTTATTTGGCAGGAGGGATGTATACGCTTTTATTTTGAAACCAGCATCTTTCTTCCTGTTTTGTTGTTGTTGTGGCTTTCTGTATCCAGTTTGACACAGCTGTGAATGGGCGAAGATCTCTGCTGCAGCCGAGCGCCCTCCTGCTTCAACCTGAGACCTGTTGATCCCATTAAAACATGACAGTAGACTGCAAAACAAGGCTGTTGCACAGGAAGCTATATTTGGACATTAGGGGTCATTTAGGAGCAGCTTGGAGATGCAGCACGACCCTTTAGCCCTATTAACAAATCAGTTTGATTAAGTTTGATGTAGTTTCTTTATACTGTTTATGTTTTTCTGCTGTCGTGTATTGTGTATTTTCTGGTTCCTGGTTATGCTGTCTGCAAATCAAACTTCCCTTATCAGACAATAAAGTGTTAACCTGAATTCATTCTGGATTTCACTGACCTCTGACCCCAAGTTTTTGTAGTGTCCTCATAAGATACTAGTGAGCCATGATGTTTGATAGCCTTATTTCATATATCACTTTTCATATATCACTCACACCTGCTTCAAATAACAGGTTTTCCTTTCAGTAATAACTTTCCAGAGAAGTTTAGGATATCAGCACGATCACCTGTTTTCAGTGTGTGTGAGTGACAGATGGTGTGTCATTAGCAATGTGAAGCTGCATCATTAATAGTAAACTTTCACCAAATGTCTGAATGTAAAGAAGTCAGCATCTAAAGAGCAAATAAAGTTTTAATATGTTAAACGCAGTGGTAGAAGTATTCAGATCCTTCACTTAAGTAAAATAATCTAAAAATACTCTATTATAAGTAAAAGCCCTGCATTCAAAATCCTACTTTAAAACTACAAAAGTAGTATCAATAAAATGTACTTAACATATCAAAAGTGAAGGTAGTGGTTCTGCACAAAAATGTCCCCTGTTGTAGCTGGTCGAGGTGGAGCTAGTTTTAAGTACTTTATATACAGTTAGGTAGTTTAGTGCAGTGGTGCCCAACCTAGGGGTCGGGCCCCTCCAAAGGGTCACAAGATAAATCTGAAGGGTTGTGTGATGATTAATGAGAGAGGAAAGAAGAGTAACACAAAGATCTGCTACATAAACCTGTATTTCATTTTTGGACTTTCCTCTAATCTTTGCTTTTTTTTTAATGAAATATTGGTTAATTTGACCTATTTGGGTCTCAAACTGTTATTTAAAGTGAGACTCTGTAACTTTTAAAAGAAGAAATAAGACATTCTTATTCTTACAAACAAAAAATTTAATTTATGAGCAATAAAATGCACCCTTGTTCCACATAATACACTAAGGGGTTTTGCAGCTGTGGCCTTATTTGGTCTGGTATGACCAGTAGCTTATTGTTGCTAATGTTAGCAAACCTTAGACAGACGTTGCTGTTAATGAGTTAGTTTACTGACTTTATGACTCTTCGCTAATTGTGCTACCGTTACACTAAGTTTTAGTATTCGTATTATCCCATTTATTATTGTCACTTGTGGCAGTTATTCAGCAAAAGTTACACATTTTAAATAAAACCATCTGAGAAGTTTAGAGGGGAAATCTCTCCTTGGAGGAACTGCTAACAATTCATAAACATGTGTATATGTCAGAAGTCAGAAAGGTTGGGAACTACTGGTTTAATCTGTAACAATACATTGTACTTTATAAACTGTTTTGTGTGTAATCTCTTAATCTGAAAAATAACTAGTAACTATAGCTGTCAGATACATGCAGTGGAGTAAAAAGTACAATATTCCCCTCTGAAATGTAGTGGAGTAGAAGTAAAAAGTAGTGAAAAACAAAAATACTCAAGTACTGTTCCTCTTATTTCTCTGTGTAAAGTGAGCATTAAAAGGTCCAACATAAGCACTACAACACAAGCAGAGATGACACATTTCAAGCACTTTTATTTCATATTCGCAGCAGTGATTTGTCACATTTCATAGTGAAACCGATTTGGCCAATGGCACAACAATAACAACACAACAAGTTTCTGCAATACAAAAGAAGAGGGTGGCACACATTAACAAAACAAATACTGAAACTATTAAAAATGTAAACACTTAAATTGTATACTAATTGTATTATATGAAAATAATTTGCAGTTACACAAACATATCAATGTAAAGGAACTTGAGGCACTGTAAACTCTATTATTAAAACAATATAGGTGCACATATAAATCCACTCTCATAAAAGCATGCATTATATATGTATATAAGGTTATAAGTCGTGATAAACTCGTAAAAACTCTGATAATATAAAGCAGCATACAGCAGCAGTGGCTACGTTTACTGTTTATGTATTTGACAAAACATGCATAGTGTAGCTGCAGTATAAATTGTTCAATGATTTAGAAAACTGTATTCTGTACATGCTGCTTTCAAATGTCATAAATATTGATCTGGGATCCATGTAACTCCTCAGAATCATATAAAATTGTGCATTTTACTAATAGTAGCAGTGCATAAAAGCAACGGGTATTGTAATAGCTCTGTATACAAATCACAGATCTAATGATTTATTGTAAACCAACATCAGTGACATTGTACACTCAAGGTTGGGTTAGTGACTCCCTCGTGCAGCCAGCAGGTGGTGGTGTTGTTCATTTTATTTTTTCCGTCTCAGACTGACCTCACCTACCTTGTGCAGACACAAAGAGAAAGACACAGGTGCCTTTTCTCTGCACACCAGACATTTTAAAATCACAGTTATTTATGCGAGATATCCTGATAAGTTCTGATGACCTGATTGTTCCTGTCACAAAGTATCATGCATGTTTCCGATATATTGCACAAATCACACAGCAGAGCAAAATATATGGAGAATGTGTAGAAAAACAGTCTCATGTTATAGTATTGAGCATGGGCTGAGTGTTGGTATTCAGCCTACCCTCCTCCACCCTCCCATCCCCATACCCCCCACTGGGTGCCTTGAGAGTGGTGCATTGTCTCATCTCAGACATCCTCCTTTCTCTCCCACCATGACATCATCGGTAACCGCGGAGACTCCCTGAACACTGGCCGACCCAGGAAATGAGGTTACAACTTTGGAATGTGAGAGGGAAGATAACGACTATGCACCCTCACCAGTCCAGCACCCACCTAGCCCCCCTTCTCTTGTCCTTCCCCATCACAGCAGAACAAGGAGGGCCTTCTTCTCCCTCACGCCCCCTCTTCCTCCATGACTGACGACTCTATTAAGTCCATGAAAACCTGGTTGTCCAGTGAAGCCACAGTAACATTTACTGACCATAGACCCACTGGATGTGGGTGGGCGAGGGTTTATATCACAGCGTCATCTACACACAGGCCCTTTCCACACTACACTCCTATTTGACGCACACAATAGGTTGATTCAAATATCTTTTTCACGCTTCACTATGAGGATTTCCACAAAGGTGTAAATCTATTAACAATACTGCCACTTACCTGTATAAATACTTTGGCATACACAATAAATAGAAGAAAAAACAAGTGCAATTTGTCATAGCTCAATCTCTCATTTGAGAGAGGTGACCATTATTTGGTCTCGGTAGTGACACATATAAGAAAGACTATACAGTGGAGCGCTGAACCACACATACACATGACATCAGTGTTTTTAAAGCAGTTACAGTGCATTTCATAGTAAGACAGCTGAGGACTGCTATGAAGTGCTTCTGGTAAGGAAGCATGCTCTAATGTGAGGTTACAATATGCATGTCTGGGAAACGGGAATCAATGACACGGTGCATCTACAGTGTGTTCTAATGAGAATAAGGATGTTGTCAGGTTTGGATGGTCATATGATGATTGACTTGTGATGGGATTAAAGGAATCACTATCCTTAAAACCCCTGTATGGCTTTTGATATGACTGCATTGTACAATATGTTTTACATTTTTTTAATATTATCTTTCTTCCAATATAAATACAAACCTTTCATTAAATTTCAGTCTTAGGGTATGTTGCATATGATTAAAGGAATAGTGTGACAATTTGGGAAGTATATTTATTTGCTTTCTGGTGGGAAGTTAGATGAAAAGATTGATATCCCTTTCATGTCTGAGTTAAATATAAGGCTAGAGACAGTTAGCTTAGCTTAGCATAAAGACTGGAAACAGGGGGAAACAGCTAGCTTGGCTCTGTCTAATGGTAACAAAATCCACCTACCAGCACCTCTACAGCTCACTTATTAACACCCAAAGCGTAAAAATGTCAAAAGTGGTTTTACGAGGGGTTATAGGCCAGACTTTTTCTTGGCTGCTGGTTGCCTGGCAACTGCTCCATAACCGTTTCTCTGCCAGAAAGCAACAAAGCTAATTTCCCAAAATGTCTAACTATTCCTTTAATTGATTTATTGCTTTGTTCATTGGTTGAACTTGTTGATTAATTCCCTTCAGTGCTGGGTCTCCACCTCCACCACAGTCCAGTCTCCAGACGGGGAGCTGCCTCGGCTGTCCGGGGAGTAGCTGCTGACGGTGACTGTAGCGGCAGGAGGGCTGAACTGGGGCAGCATATTGGGCCACATGCTGCTCTCCAAGGGACTCAAGGTGCCCCCTGTCCCCACGGGGAGGAGGAGGAGAGGAGGGCAGCCTCCGTCTCCAGACAGCATCAAGGTCTGGTTGATGAGCTGCTGGACCATGTCCACCTTCTTGTTCCACTCCAGCTCCTGTGGAGGTACTGGACGCAGCTGCCTCTGGAAATTCTGTGTGACACTCTGGGAGGATGGCGCCCTCTTCCCTATCACCTGTGTGTTCCTGTTCTGCTCTCCTCTGGCCTCGTCCTCCTCGTCGCTGGTTTCCATGGCTTCATAGATGGTGCAGAGCCCTGAGGATGGGGAGAGCATGACTCCAGTCGGGCTCCTCCTCAGCTGCTGCTGCTGCTGTTGGATCTGTTTCTGCTGCATGCGGTACTGCTGCTCCAGCTCCAGCTGCCACTGCATAACCTGCCTGCGGTGCCGGTGCTCCTGCTGCTGTTGTTGCAGCTGCAGCTGGAGGAGCTCCCTGCGCTGCTTCTCCAGCTCCTTCTGCTGTTCCAGCCTCAGCCGCTCCTCCTCCAGCCACTGCCTCTTCTGCCTCTCCTGCTCCTGACGGTGCTGCATCTCTCTCAGCTTCTCTTGGTGCTGCTCCAGCCTTCTTAACTGTTCTCCACCCGTGCGACTGTCAATGTTGGTCTCTATCAAAGGGGAGGGGGATGCAATCTTGGCGAAGTGTTCTGCAAAAATTGGATCAATGGGCCTCCTGTTGCCTGGGACCAATGCCAAGTAGTGGCCATTGGCTATAGGAACAGTGGTGGTGTGGTTCTGGTTCCGGTTGTCTTCCTGTGAGTGTGTTTGCAGCTTGTGATCTCCATCCGCTTCATCTGTCTTCTCGTCTCCTGTGAGACAGTCAACATCACTTGGTGCACCCATTAGAGATGCATGCATCAAACAGAATGGGAGAAACAGCAACAGGGACCAGGAAGAAGAGCGTTCAAGGTGAGATTTCACAAGAGGGCGAAGGTGTGATGAAAAAAGAAAGGGGCTCTCAAAATAAAGGGACATCCATGACACAGGTGTATTTACATAGCAGGAAACAGGAACAAAGCATAAGATAATTACTGCATTATGTTTTCTCTCTAAAGCTGCATTTTCTTTAATATATTTTCCCTTGATTGCTTTAATGTAAACTACAGTACATAGGTACTCATATCTGCTGCTTTGTCCTCTTTGAATATGTTGGTTATCATGCAAGACAGCAGTCATATATACACAGTGAAATACAGACAACAGGAATTTGAAGAGACAAATAAAAATATGGGGGATTCAGCTGACAAAAACATCACAAAAATGTACTGTACTAAAGTAATGTATAGTATAAAATGTGAAACATACAATAAATGTACTTATCTTGTGCCATGCATAACCACTATGTCCTGAAAATGATGCTAAAGGCAGCATCACCTCATTTTAGGTGCCCTATGTAACTATATATTTTAAAATGGAAAGCAGTGGTGTCCCAAGACAAACCTGAAACAGGACTTGCAGACTCTCATGAACATATTCATGTGAGGTTTTGATATAGGGGTCTGGGGTGTTTTTTTCCGTGTCAGGGTTTTGATGAAAAGGAGCAGGCAGGTCAGAGGAAAAAGGCAGGAAAGGGAGAAAAGTGTTTGGTCTTCTTGAGCTTCAACATTCACATGCATTCAAGTGGCCTGTGCAAAGTGGGGCGGTTTCAGTACATCTGTGTGCATGTTTGTCTATGTGCTGAATGTGCAAGTGGAACATTCAGGAGGATGCGGACAGATCTGATTAGCTTTCACCCTGTTTGAGTGTTAAAAGCAAAAACCTTGATAGGTGTAAGGTGTATTTCCTGCCTAATTCTTGTTGGGTCCCCCGTGAAGTTTTGATCACTAGTAGTGCTATGGAGCAATGTTTTTACTAGTGGGTCTCTGTTCTGTTTGTGCGAGTATGTTGGCTAATTGACAGGTGGTGGCAATAATGCACCAGCAAAGGAAGAGTAGAAGAAGACTGCAAGTCAGTAGACATGGATGTAAAATATTCAGTTTTGCAAATGTTTTATGAGAAAGGAAATACATTCATCACGTTTGTTAGACCTCAAGGATACACGCAATGCGTTTTGGTGACAAGAAACCTCCACAGCGTACCTTTAAGTGAGCGCCACCTGCTAAGGATGTGGTCTGAATGTGAAGTTGGCCAGCTAGTGTTCTGAATCTGAAAATGCCATGAAGGCATATATAGGCATGCTGGAGAACAGGGCACTGGGACACCATTTGGATTACCTCTTTGATTCCACCAAAATTCCATTTTAGATACAACACCATTGTACAATGTTGCATCACTTCCTGTTTACCGGTTATTCCCATGGTGAAGAGTAGGAGACGGCATGGGAAAAATAGTTGTGCAAACATACAAATACACATCGACTCGAACACAGGGACGGTACGTTCAGGCATGCTGGATCCATAGGGAAAATAAGAAACAGGAACAAAATGCCTTGCAATGATGTTTTAATGGAATTTTGAAAGATAACCTAGTGTGAACCATTCATTTATGGACATGTCTAGTGTAGAATTATTTCAAATTCAAGGTAGTACACAGTCTTGTTAGTTAAACATGCAATATATTGTTGAAATAGTAAACCAAACGCCCACTATGAAAATGCTTCAGCAAGTGTAAAGCTGTGATAGCGATGTAGGACAATGCAGGGTCTTATCACAAATAATAAGCTAGTCTTTTCTGGAACACAAATGATCAGCTAACTGAGGCTTGAAGCTTAGCCACTTAAAACCAAATGCCTGAAACACATACTGTATGTGACTGCACGTTATATACCATAACAACCTATGCAAAGAGCGTAGAACCTCTTGAAGCACACATTAAAAACGTCACCAACTGCAATCTAACACTCCCTCACACCTACCTTAACAAATCTGTAAGGGCAAAACAGCCGTGTTAATATCTAGCCTTTATTTTGATAGCTAAAAGTCTTGAAACAAGAACACAAACTTTTAAAAAGGAGCATTTGACTATCGCTATGGTGCTGTTGAACATGAAGCATGTGTACACAGGGTAGGGAGGACCAGGTTTCAACAGAAAAAAAAACCCAAACAAAAAACAACAAATAAGCAAATACAAAACAAACAAAAAAAAAAAATCATTGACATTTGTTCGGTAAAAACAGTAGGATAAATACACAATGAGTCCATCTCATTCCATCTGTGTGGTGTTTTTTTTTTTTTGCTTTTTCGGTTTAAAAGCCCAGTCACATTGGACCAATCAGTCAATACCCCATCAGGGGCTACAGAATATGCAGTGTTACTTAAAAAGAACATACTACTAGAAAATGGTAGTAGCTATTGTACATAAAGGAGTTTAAGCCATACACTCATAACCATGACCATAACAGTATGAAAGAGGGAGGCTTCATTTAAAAATTGCTACAGTCATTTCTTTCCATCTCCTTTGTTCCATTTTTTAAAATCTTTTCCTACAATCTCACTCTCCTTTTTTTCCCTTCTAAGCCATCTAAGCCAACTGGAGAGAAAACGAACAACAGGTAAAGGGGGAGGGTTGCGGGAAAAAGGTGCATTCCAGGGGTAATAGGAGGGACTTATACATTACCTGCCAGAAAACTATCAGTCTTATCACATATGGTAGAGTAGTAGGGTGGCTGGTTGTCGCCGGTGTCTCCAGATTCCTGGGGCTCATGGTGGTGACTGGGCTCCAACGGATCAACCTCCTCCAGGTGGTCTGCTGCAATCTTTCCCCCAAACATGTAGTGGTGCTCATCTAGACTGGGCTGGGTCTCTCCTGGGTGACCCAAAGGCATCAGGTCCACAGGTCTACCCAGCAGGTCCTCTGCCTGGGCAGCAGCAGCAGCTGATGGCAGGGTCAGCTCCTTGATGAGGGAGGGGTCCTTGGCCTCCTCTGGCAGCTGTTCCTCATTCTCCAGGGAGAAGATCCCTGGGCTCTTTCCACAGCTCTCAGCCATGGAGTGGGCGTTGGAGTTGGATGTGGTGCAGTCGAAGCCGTAAGATGCCACAGAGTTGGCTGACTGAGGGGTGGTCCCACCTCCGTCCTCTTCACCCTCTCCGGCTGGTGTGTCCACCGCCTCCTCATCCTCCTCAAGAGCGGGCATATTACAGGTGGGAGGAGGGCTTTCAAATCCAGCACTATCATCCATCATCACCGGTGCATCAGGGTCGTTTATTTGCATCTCACCCTCTGTGTCGCTGGCCTCGTCTCCTGAGGTGGAGGGAGAAGACGGGGCAGATGCTGGAGCAGTTGGGGGCCCTGTTCCTAGGATCTCGTCGGCAGGGAGTGTCTCAGCCTCCTCCTCTTCTCCATCGCCTTTCTCCAAGTGAATACCCAGGTCCTGCTCCATGTCAGGCTGGACTGAAGCAGGCACTGGGGTCTGCTGTTTGTCAGAACGGGACTCCACACCAGAGCTGCTGTCATAGTCTTGGAGTTCCTCTGGTGTGCTCGTCTCGCTACTGCTATGGGCGGCCTGAGCTGTGCCACTCAGAGTGCTGGGCTGGGTCATGCCTACAGCTGGGGCAGCAAGTAGGACGTGAGCCTCCTCAGGGGCTGAGCTCGTCATCTCCTCATGGGCTGACTGGTGCTGCTGGGGCTCTTGCTCTGACCTAGGAGCAAAGGAAGGGGCACTCCTGTCCAAACATGGCTGGGCAGGAGACAGGGTGGGTGTTTCGGATTCAGCTGCACCATGGTCAGAAACGGGGCTGGGGGAGGAGACAGAGAGCAGTGAGGCTGGTTGAGCCCAGGGATCAGAGAAGGGGTTGGTCTGACCCCAGGAGGAGGCAGGGGGGGCGCAAGGTGGAGGACCAGAGCGATTGAGGTTGTCTAAACGCTCCTCCTCATTAAAGTCATCTTCATCTGCATTACCGCAGCTCTCTGTCACTCCTTCACTGTGCATCTCTACATCTTCGTCCTCCTCGTCCTCATCTTGCTCCTGCTGCTGGAACACTTTGTGATGCTCCTCTACTCTCTCTGAACTCAGGTCCATATCATCCACCCGCTCGTCCTCTTCATCATCGTCTTCCTCTTCCTCATTTGCCAGGGTTTCCACGTTGGGAGAACCCATGAGATTACCATCTCCCTCGGAGCCACGGAGGCTTGAGTCGACCAGGGCGTCTGAGCTCTGTGTGCCTTCCAGTATCGCAGTGTGCTGGGTGCTGCTGAGGTCAGAAACTTCCTGCTGCCGACTGCTGGTGCAGCTGCTCACATCCTCAGAGTCCATCCCAGACAGCAGGTCGTCACCGTGCCACCCTGCAGAACCACCAAAGGCTGAGGACCTGACCTGGAACTCCTCAGAGGGCTGAGACGTGCTCATGTCAGTGACCATGGATGAAGGCTGATGGCCTAGCCTCCTCTGTTCCTCATCTTCATCCTCCTCCTCATCGTCATCGTCATTTATCTCCTCATCAGCCTTTTCCACTGCCTCCTCCTTTTCATGAGGGGAGGTCAGGTGCCCGGAGGTGAAATCATCCATGGGCGAGGCACCCAACAAATGAGGTTGTGCCATCATATTGAAGGCCTCCGCAGATGGAGCTGTGGAGGTAGGCATAAACAGGTTCTCTTTCTCGTCTTCTTCCTCCTCCTCCTCCTCCTCCTCCATCTCCATTGTCTCCCGTGCCTCAAACTGTTCTTTATTCTCCTTTTCTTCATCTGTCTGGAAGTTCATCATGTTGACTAGGCTCTGGGGAGCAAAGTCAGATTGAGCCAGGGACTGGTTCCTGTCCCAGGGATCAGACTGGATATGCATGTCCAGCAGAGAAGAAGCATTCTGTGGCTCTCTGACAGGAGAAACAGGGCCTGGTGGGGAACAAGGAGGAGACATGACAGTAGTTCCCAGGGAAGGAACTGAGTCGTTGGCAGACTCCTTGAATTTGAAAAGGTCCAGCTGGGCTGACAGCTGAACATTGGAGGCTGGTTCATGGACTGGTTCAGCTCCTAGATCTGGCTCTGCAGATGGCTGAAGCAGTGGTTCTAGGGGGGGCTCGGGAGATGTTTCTCGTACAGGTTCTGGTGTTAGTTCCCGTACGGGTTCTGGTGTTGGTTCCCGTACGGGTTCTGGTGTTGGTTCCCGTACGGGTTCTGGTGTTGGTTCCCGTATTGGCTCTGGTGTTGGTTCCCGTATTGGTTCTGGTGTTAGTTCTCGTACGGGTTCTGGTGTTGGTTCTCGTACGGGTTCTGGTGTTGGTTCCCGTACGGGTTCTGGTGTTGGTTCCTGTATTGGCTCTGGTGTTGGCTCTTGTACAGGTTCTGGTGCTGGTTCCCGTATTGGCTCTGGTGTTGGTTCTCGCACTGATTCTAACACTGGTGCAGAGACTGGTTCGGGTGTGGGGTCTGAAGTTTTATCTTGCACTGCTTCAGTCTGGCTGGACATCAGGTCTGGTGCAGCAGATGGCTCCACAGCTGCTACTGCAGGAGGTTCTGGTTCCTCTGGCCCGGCAATGGCAGTTGCTGCAGTAGCAATAGCTACAGCAGTAGCTACAGCAGCAGCTACTTCCTTTCCAGGCTCTGCAACAGTTGCAGCTTTGGGGCCACGTTTCACAGGAGTTGGGGTGCTGCTGCCCACAGATTTCTTGGGGCTGGAGGTCTTGGTTGCAGCTGTTTTGGAAGTCTTGGAAGCATCCTTGGAAGGTGTAGGCTTACTGTCTTGCGTTTTGGAGCGGCTGGGTGTCTTTGTGTCTGCAGCCTTACTAGCAGTAGGCTTTTTGGCAGTGACGTCTGATTTTGAGGCTGATTTGGGGGTCTCAGGTTTTGCTGACTTCGTTGTAGAGGAAGGACGGGTAAGGGGGGACTCTGCGGGCTTTTTGGATGCTGGGGTGGCTGGTTTGGTAACATCTAGGGGGAAAACACAGCACAAGGAATGCTTAATGATGTAATTAAACTAAACTACAGCATATTATAATGCACACAAAGCTTTTGGTAGTTATATGACACTGTTTTCAAATTAAGGATGTGGAACATGGGAGTTTAAATGGATCAGAGTTTAAAAAAATATATAGATGGTTGCAGGTCTAACAAACCTAATTTTGTACAAAAGATATGTGCTTTCTTGTATTTCTTGTTTTACCTTTTTTCACAGGGGTTGTGTTTCTGGATGTTTGTGGTGCTGGAGGTTTGCCACCAGAGGGGGTAGTGGAGGTTGGTTTGGAGGCAGCAGGCTTGGCAGTGGTGGGGGAGGTTTTAGGGGCGGCAGGTTTGGCTGTAGCTAGGGAGCTCTTGGCTGTGCTGGTAGTGGGTGGCCGGGCTGAGCCTGTGGCAGGACGAGGTGATGCTGACGTGCCAGCTGTAGGCCTGAAGAAACAAGACAAAGAAGAAGGTTGAGAAAAACTGAGATGTACTACAACATAGAGATCTGGGGCAGATAAACAATATGCAAAAGCTCTTTTCAAATCATGAATATCTCTCCACTGGTCTACTCTAGGCTTACTTGTACAATCGTTCAACATCCCCATGAGAAAGACATATTTAGGGATGAAGATTAACTGAAGGTGACTCAAGTGTTGGAGTTGTTAAGCCATTCACTGCTAGGGGCAAACATCAGGTCTCTCCCTGCCCATGTGCTGGTCAGCCCTATGCTATAAGTGCCTCAGAATGATTGTGACAGGGAGCAAGGCTTTGACGTCTCACTTGTTAGTCACTGCCAGAGGATACCCTAAAAAACAGCACAAACATTGCAAGATTAAAAAACAATACAATGGTATGTAGGCATAAGGAGATGACAGACGTTCTTAATAGGTGCGCAAGCAGCCAAGGCACTGACCTAAATAGCCTTTCACAGACGTGGCATCAGCCCAAATCCAATGAGTACTTGTAAACAGGAGTGAACACATTACACCTATTTTAAAGTACTTAGATTGGTTGCCTGTCAGCTTTCGTATTGATTCTAATTATTTTTTACTTATTTTTAAAAGCACTTCATGGTCTTGCACCTGCCTATTGGTCTGACATGCTTGCCATGTATGAACCAGGATGGCCCCTGGGGTCCTCTGAGAGTCTTGTAGTTATTAAAAAAGTGCAGGAAGAAAAAAAAAAAAACTTTTAGTGAGGCAGCTTTTAGTTTTCGAGCCACTGGAACAGTCTGCCTGAGGATCTGAGAGCAGCTCAAAGTGTTTTATCGTCTAAAACGAAAACTTAAAACCTACCTCTTTAGCCTAGCTTTTGATTAGAATGTATTATGGCCCTTAGTTATTTTATTTAATCATTCATTCTATTGTATTCATGTTTTTAAATGTTTTTATTACCTCTTGTCTTATTTCTATTTGATTTTTGGTTTTATTATTTCATTTTTCTTTCTCGTCTGCAGTCTTAAATTGGTAGTTTTTATTATTTATATTGTCTGATTATCAGCTTGTTCAGTCATATTCAATTGGACTAACCTGTATGAAAGGTGCTATACAAATAACGTTTGATGGATTGATTGACTATAACAGACAGCAAATAGCATGTCACAGGGAATTTGCATTTACTAAATAATAACTAAATTCTGTCTTTAGTGTATCAGCATCTGAAACACTTGTAACAACAGGCCCAGGCCCAGCTCGCTCTTCCGCATCCCCATGACAAACTCCCCTGAGGGGCTATGAAGTGAAGCAGTTTGGGAGGTGAGTCACAGCGGACCCCAGAGAGGCATCCCAAACCCAGTCAACCCTGTCCCTGCTCTCTTGTCAATACCCACTCCCCACAGGGGAATAACACTTGGGGCAGTATGCATCAGCCTGCCTGCTCTGGCGGCCTGCCTGGCCCAGAAGCTGGCTTCTATGTCACATCTGAGCGAAGTAACCTACATCTAGTAGTCCTGACAAGGCTGTGGTGTGCAATCTCCTGGGCCCATGCTACACTAACTGCCTGTTTCCAAATAAAGAATTGAGCTAGTACTGGCAGAAAGAGAACAGAGAGGTAGCGGGAGAGTGAAGATGGCTGGGACCACGTTAATCTTTAATACTGAGAGGAGAACAAAAATAACTTCTCCAAATCCCCCAGCTGGAACCATGGGCTGTGTTAGAAGCACACTCATTGTGTTAGGGCAATGAAGCAGTGCATGCTACCAACAACCTGGCATAAGTAATGGAATAGGGTTTGGTAACATGGAATAAGATTAAAGCCAGAGAGCAATGGGTGGCAACACGATAGGGGTGTGGTCACGTCAGAAGCTCAAACAAGCTTCTACTGTTGATCCACATCTTTTAGAATCAGCTTTGGGGTTGTGAAAGGTGTGTTTACTGATACTGAGATTGTTGGATCATGTCAGTGCAGTTTTACTAATATAAAACCCTTCTAGCCATGCCAAACCACGGACAGACTCATCTGTGACTCATTGATTTACTGTGTTTGGAGCTGACCGTGTTGACTGGAAAAATCAGAAAAAATGCTGATGAGGAAATTTGCTAGTAAAAGTGTTAGTGTTCTTGTAGCAAAACAAAGCCTTGTCATACTTTTGTAATGGAGACAGTATGAAAGACACAGATAGAGCGATGAAAACTGAATTATCTGGCACATGTAAAACAAAGTTGCACCAAATCCTTGGCTGAATTGAAACATTTTAACAATAAATCAATGACTTGAATCTGAGCAAATAAATTCCATCTAAAATGTCTTCTTCGCTACTGCAAAGCTCAGTGTCCTATGCTTAAACTGGTAAACGGTGAGTGAGATGTTAAGATTTTAAGCCTAAAATTGTTCGCCAATGAACAAGATGTTGAAAGGTGAAATGAGAATAAGCTCTTGAAAAAAAAAAAACAAACATTTGAGTCTGTGGTGCCTGAGAGTAAAAGATAAAGGAATTACAGGGAAAGGAGAATTGGGAGAATTAAAAGATACAGAACCTGGTATTAGAGATGAAGTGTGCTGAGGGGATATTCAGAGAGAGCATTCACAATAATCTGTCTGATAAAAGAAATATGGATAATCCAAAAAGGCAGGACTGCTATATAGAGCACTTGAAATTAGCCAGGCCACTGAGGAAGAAAGAGGAAAGAGGGAGAGAGAGAGAGAGAGATGGAATTATATTCATCCGATTACACATTATCTTAAATCAATGTCTTCTTGTTAATCAAAGAAGGTAGTCTGCCCAGTTGGAAACCTATTACAATGTTTAAGACAACAGGCCATAGTAAAATAGGTCTTGTGTTCTGAGATCGGAAGTTGTTTTACACTTGGCCATGGTGACAATGCCTGAATACAGGGATGAATTGATGCTTGAATTATTTCCAGCTTCCATTCATTCTGTAATTATGCTCAGTGTCAGCTGAATGACAGAGAAGAGACTGTAACAGTTATTGTAGTCTTTAAGTGATGCCACTTTGCGTCCACGTTTAACTCAATGGGCAGCTAGTAGGAAAAAAACAAAACTGTGTTCATTGTTCATATTTCACCGCAGGCCTTGCTGAGAGAAACAACACTATAAAGTGGGCTTAAAGCAAATGCTGACAGCCCAGAAATGCACTGGAGCTGAACAATCAGATGACTCTGACAGTTAGTTGCTACAGGCGCACTGAGGCACACCGCAAAATACTTGAAGTTCGTCTTGGTCGCCTGAGGATGATTAATAACATTTAAGCTTGATTGCAACTACACATTTCCTCAATCACTGGAGCCGAGAAAGGACTGCTGTGTGTAAAAACATGGTTGCCTGCTGGTGCTGCTTTGCTGAAATACAACAAATCAATATGATCAGGACAATATTTTTTTTTCCCACATGTTCAGCTTATGTTTGAAAATAGAACAGCTAATATGTGGGTCTGGTAGAGAGAAAAAACCACTGCTTTCCACAAAGCGTTTTCTCCAATATCGGTTATACCTGAACACACCCACAAACACACCCTTGCACACTCAAACCTCTGTCTCACACTGAAACATATACGCCTCCTTCTGTCCCTCTTTGCTTCCCTCCCTCCGACTCATTCTCACTAAATCCATTTGGTAATTGGCCCTGTGGCTGCACCTCCATAAAATCATGGCAGAGGGAGACTGCATCAGAGTCGTCGGCCACACCCATGGCAGGGCGCAAGATTTACAGCCTGCGCAACATGTCGTCTGCCTTGTGCAGGACTGTAGAACAGTGTCTGGGGGCAAGAACCCCGACTGCTGCTCGCTGCACACACACAGCACTGCCGGACCATTACATCAGCAGTAATGTGTTAGATCATGAGGAGGGTTGCATTCAATCCACTGCAATAAAATGCAACATCCCTGAGGGAGCAGCAATGAGGAAAGCGGCATGACTAATGTGGGAACATGGGTGGCTGAGTGGATGGCAGGGAAGGGACGGCATAAAAGGAAAACCACCTGATCGCCCGGGGGTGAACTCGTCCCATTTCCTCCTCTGAGGTTGAAGGACTGAATAGCCTTGCTCTGTTCTCTGATCTACTCTAGGGCAACATTTCTCTCTGTTTCACACAGAGATAGCCTCTCCTCCTTCTTCTTTCCACCTCTGCCTCTCTCTCTCTCTCACACACACACACACACACACACACACACACACACACACACACACCCCTCACGCTCTCTGCATGCACAGCCCTCACGCTCTGTATGTATCTCTGGCAGCAGTGATGGGAGCTCAGCAGGGACACATGACTTTTTCAGCCATGTAGCTTCCACACTCCACTGCCACCATTTTTGTTTTACTTTGCGCCGCTGCGTCCGCAGACAGCAGGGCAGGCAGGAAAAAAAAGCAGCTGAGAGGCACGTGCGCATGCACCACGTGTTCAGCAAGCCAGCACGTAATGCCTCCCTTCCCCCTTTACCTCCACATCATACTGAGCAATATACCAGCAAATGAATACATGCTCTGCATTCTAATTACATGCTGCTCCTACTATGCGGGCGTCCATGTCCAGCACATATGTAGTACACACACTGAAGCGCCTATATGTCCTGTTTGCATGCTGCATACCAGTCCCCAATTATCAATGCATAACTGGACATGAATCATCTTTGCAGCTGCCCAAGAAAGCCAGAAATTGGTACATACTCATGCACACAAGCTGACACGTAAACTGTTAGCATGCATCCCAGCACGCACAGACATGATGTTCAAACAACCCATAGTGATTTCTGCTTTCTCCATTTGCACACTAATCAGGTTCGTATGTTCACTGTCACAAGCTGCGTGCTGTGGGCCATCAGCTTCAAACAGCAGGTGCCCACACACACACACACACACACACACACACACACACACACACACACACACACACACTCCTGATTCTACACATATAAACACCAACATCTTCACTTTAGTTGTCATACACACTTCACTACACAGTCATAACCTATGGTGCATAAACAATATATTACAAATGACTCACCTTCTCTGACCGTTTGCTGTTTTTGTAGACGGGTAAAGTGCACCGTGTGAAGGGAGCTGGTTACTTAGACTCATCCATACTAAGAATGCTATCTTTCTTTCAACTAACAGTCTATGTATAAAAGGTTTTTAAATATACATGAGCTTTCAAACTAGTCAAAAGTCGGTTTTCAAAAAACAGCCTGACAAAGAAGGAGCTATAATAAAGAGTCACTGGCAGCAAAAACTAAAACAAACTAATTTAATTTGGCTAAAACCTCTACCTGAACAGGAGGAACAAAACACTTGTGAGTGGCCTTAAATTAGATCGATGTCACTTAGTGAACCTGCATTTGCTCTGCACATTTATATGTCTGATAACTGGAACCTGCTGTGGATGGAATTAAATCAACTGAGCTTTAGACAACTGAGTAAATTGAGAGGCCCACTGCAGATGTGTGTGCGTGCCAGCAACAGGGGAAGCAGGGGTGTGTCTGATGTGGCAATGAATGTGTCCGTCGAGCTCTCTACCGCTCTGCTGATAACAGGCCTGAATTAAGGATCGAGTGAGGTAGCAAAAGGGCATAATCTAATTAAAGCAGAAATGTATGGCCCTGTCAGAGCGCATCACACATACAAATGCTGAAGTGCACACACACACACACACACACACACATTTAATAAAGTATGCCTGCAAGGCAACATGGCACTGTCAGAGGAGCCTATCATCAGTAATGGTTTTACCTCTCTCATTGGGGATTCATACTGAATGAGCTAAATCCTTCTCTGGGCACATTTTATTGACTCACACTAACACAAAATACTGCATCTAAAGTGCACTCAGATACACACTAATAATCCAATCTTAACCTGATTACAATATTAGCCATGGCTAGTTTTCAGCAAAGTTGACCATGTTACCCACGAAGCTCATTAGTCTTTTTATTTAAAAGCCCCGCGGCTCGTCACTTGATGAGTAAAACAAGGGCTGCGTGTATTGGGAGCACGAGCTGGGCATCCGTTTTACTAATGAGGGCTGGAAAGGACCCATACATGCTCTTCTTGTGCCCGACTTAGATTCACACAGTTCAAGGTCCTACACAGGGTTCCAGAGGTAGAGGACAGGCGTGATAGATGCCATACTTCTTCAAGCAACTTAAGTCACATTTTTTATTCATGCTCAGTCATTTTTGGCATGACTATTTTGAGATTATGTCCAAAATATTTAAGGCTAAAAACTAAGAACTGCCCTTTTACTGCAATATTTGCTGATCCTGAGGACTGGAATCCATTAGACATTTTGTTTGATAGTTTTTACTGTAATGCATACAGGGGTAGAAAGATGGACTGTAGAGAGATGTTGAAGCTCCACAGAGTGATGAACTCCACAGATTATTTACAGGATTCCTTATATTAATGTGAAACAGTCATGTCAGTAAACTCATGAACATGCTCTAGACTTAACAAGAACACAGAATTTTATTTAGATTTATTTAGATCCCTTAAATTTGGTGTTGGTCTGTCAGAGATCTCTGGTGGACAAACTATGTAATGAAAACACTGTTTATAGTTTACCTCAAACACATCTGTGGCATTTCTGTACTGCTATTGCTTTTTTCTTATCGGCCGACATACAGTATGATAGTGATATATCTGCCATAAGCTAACATCAGCCTAGCTCTACTGTGATTTATTCTGTTCTCCCTGCGTAATCTCTTGCATGAACCTGGGGAGCACCCTCAACAGCAGAGCCTTTCCTACCAAATACAGCTGTATAAGCACTATTTCCTAAGCTCTGAAGAGGGACCCTGACTGAAGGTTTATCATTTAATGTGACATCTGAAATGGAGAAGCAGTATGGATACCTTCATTTTCATTGTACTACTATGTAGTAGTATGTACTGTCTTAAAGGAAAAGATTGAAATTTTGGAAAATACATTTGCTTTCTTGCCGAGAGTAGATGAGAAAATTGATACCATTTCCCTCTGTTTCCAGTCTCTATGCTAAGCTAAGCTAAGCTAACCAGCTGCTGGCTGTAGCTTCATATGTGGTATCAATCTTCTCATCTTACTTAAGAAAGCGAATAAGTGAATGTCCCAAAATGTCAAAGCATTCCTTTAAGCATCTTGCTGGGATTGCCTGCAGTGTGTTGTTGTTCTCCTGGTTTCTATTTGATGCAACAAGTTTGCTACAAATGGTCCAATCCAATCTGTTTCACGCAAGTGTTTCCAGCTGAACAATGTGTCTACACATAGACATACCAATGTGGTGACATAACACATCATACCATAAGCCATGGTGGCATAGCAGTGAGGAAGAAAGAAGCTATTGCTCTAACAAACAAACAAACAAGAAGAAGAGGCAGCAGGATAAGCCCCTGCTGAAAGGACAGTCAGACTCCCAAAGGCTCTATCTGATATTGATCATCACTCTCTCAGACAAAGGCCTCCTTCAGCCTCCTCTCCTGGTCTATGGCCAAGTCACCTCAGGACCCAACACCATGCACACAGTGTGACAACACATGCTGGTATACAAAAACGCACACAAGCGCTCACTCTAAAGAAACAAAAACATTAAGAACTGGCCCTCCTGCCCTCTCTAAACCCCACTCCTTCCCAAAACTTGTTTTATTAATAATGCTGCTGTATAATGCTTGCTCTGCTGAAACCCTGCGAGGCATTCCTCTGAGGCTTTTTCTGACATTGGCTGGTTGCTGGCCTACTTATACCCGGCCTTTCCAAGCCTCTATGTGGGGGATCATTGTCCCTCATTCCTCTAGGGTGTTCTTTCTTTAACAGGGTCTTCTTTGAACTTGTAGCCAAGTGAAGCTTTTTGAACAAACTGTGTCTCACTTGGCACTGAAGAGCATTATAATGCTGAACTTATCCCCCCACAATTCTTATCTATTTGGCAATTTATTCGGATGTGCTGCTGTTCTGGAGCAAATTCGCTGATATGCTAGCAAATCATTGGAATGGCTTTTAATAATTATTAAACCAATTACCGACAGCTGCCTGTGCTTTCTACAGACACACAGAAAATCTCTTTCAGACGCGCGTGAGTTTGTACATGTACACAGACACACGCTCCAACAAGGAGGGGGGGATTCAATTCCACACAAATGTCACACCAACCTGGTTGTCTTGGAAACAGGGGGCTTGGGTGAGGCAGCAGAGCTAGGCTTGGTGGGAGTTGCGGAGGCAGGCTTGGGAGCTGTAGGAGTGGAGAGGAGAGAGAAAAAAGTTCAGAAATATGTGAAGAAAATAAGGTTCTCATCGATCACCTGCAGCGTGTTACTACTTATAAGTGAATCCACCATAGAAACAGTAGGGAAGTTACAAGTATTATATAGTATAGTATAATACAGTAAGATATATCACAGATATAGGTCAGGCATATATATCTTTCATACAGGATCTAGGCAAATGCATTTCCAGATCAGCAGCAGTCACTCTGGCATGTCTAACATGTGTGCTGAACCCATACTATGTGCGTCTATCTGCATGTCATCACATTACAATGAACAGTCCTCATTAGCGTTAGAGCTGTGAAAATATTTCATGCTAGACTTACTGTGACTGTATTTTTCCCCAAACAGACTACATTCTGAATTATGCTCTGATCTCAATGTTTTGCTTTGTGATGACATTTTCACCAACCTGGGGGCTTTTTAGCAGTAGCTGCAGTGGTGCTGGTTTTGACACCATTAGTGGTTGTGGATGGTGTCTTCTTGGCTGCTGTTGTTCCGGTCATCGACTTTGCACCATTGGTGGCAGGGGAGGCCACTGTGGCTTTCTTCTCGCCCACTTTGCTCTTGGAGGCTGGGGCTCCGGCCGGGCCTGTTGGTTTTTTGGAGGGTGCTGGGGTCGGGGTGCTCTTTTTGACCGCAGCAGACGGGGTCTTCTTAGCCACTCCATTGGTCTGTGGCTTAGACACGCCGTTTGAGAGGCGGCTCTGGGATGTGTTGGGCCGTGAGCCAGATGTGGTCTTGGTTGGGTTGGTGGCGCCAGGTTTTGTCTTGGCCGTGGCCTTGTTGGTAGTCTTGGCTTTGGAGTCTCCTGAAGTCTTGTTGCTGGTCTTGGCAGCTGGGGTTTCCTTGACTTGGTCTGCCTGGGGTTCCACCTGGCCTGTCTCTCCTACAGGCTGCGGTGGCATCTCCCCCTCCGCTGGACTGGCGGCCTGGTTGGGCTCCTGTCCCACAGCCGGTACTGCCTCATTTACTGGATTGGATTGCAATGTTTCCATTGGCTCCAGCGCTGCCGTGACAACCCCATCCGGCTTCATCTCCCCTCGAGTGGTAGTGGTCCGTCTCTGCTGGGCGGGGCTGATAGACTAAAATCTCACAGGCTTTCTGGAGACAGCGAGGTCTGGTCTGGAGAGAGACAGGATGATATGCAGTACAACACAGTTAGTCAACAGCAAGACCAGACATGAAAAGCAGTTTGCTGTCTCTCTGATCAGTAGACAGAGCCCCAGGAATGTTGCTAGCCCTAGGAGTCAGATAAAGCGATGGCTTGTATTTTCTAACAGCTTCAGCATCACACACACAACAAATTCTACAAATAGCCTTCATTAATTTCAATGCCAACTGCAGTGCAGTGGCAAATGGTCCCTTCTGTGACACTAAAAAGCTCAGTGACACACTTGGCCAGAGTAGCTGCTATGGGTTGGCTTGTTTTTTTTCCCCGTGGTACAAAATGTCATCACAGTGACTAGTGTAGAAGACTAGTTTTCTGGGATAGTACACTTAAGAGAGTGCAAAAAGTTTTAGCACGCAAATTCCACACATACACACACGTATGTACAGTATATGCCACCTGTAATATCTGCATATTGATGAGAAAAGCTAAGAACGCCTGCTTCACACTATTCGGCTAAAGTGGTTATAAAAAGAAAAGCAGGTAGAGGTGGGGAAAAGGCTTGGATGTACAGGATGTGCTAAGTGGGTCAAGGCATAAACCCAAAGATAGGCAGACAGTTTGACTCATAAACAGAGCAGTCAGAGACATGAGCAACTGAGGACAAGAAGAGGGACGTGAAGCATATGAGGCCTGATGAAGGGCAACCATCTGTAGGCTAACACAAACTGTCATACATTGTCTGCATCAATACTGGACATCTTATGTTCTTTCCTTGGCTACTTGGTGGGCTCAAATGGGAGGCTGAGAGGAAAAGGATAGGTTTTTACAAGTTTGAGAGACATGGAGGGGGAGTAGCAGGAAACTGGCTTGTCAAAGTTTACAAACAGAGCAAGGAGCCGGCTGTGTAGGAGGCCAAGTGGTGAGACAAACTGAGGCGGCAGGACCTAGGCCGGGCCCAGAGGAAGAGGCTTGGCCTGTGGAGCATGGGAACAGAAAGAGAAGGTGGGCCAGAGGGAGAAAAGAGACAGGGGAAAAAAACAAGATGTAAAATGAGCTCACTATTGGCTGATGTTTGCTACTGGTCCAACTCTAAAATCCAGACATCACTAGTCATCCTAGTTTCCACTGACCTAAACTTGTATGCACACACTCACTGTCCTATTTCTAGAAGAGGACAGACATCATCTTTATGCCGCTAGCTTCCTGGAAACAATTCACACACACTCTTCCTCGTCTTTCTTTCCCTCTTCCGTCATCCTTTACTCATCCTCTAAACTAAATCTCCCATGTCAAAAGGTCTTCTTTCATTCTCCACTGATCATCCCCTTCTCCCAGCCATTTTCCCCACCTCGACTACTTTCCTCCCCCACCACTACCGCTCTCCTTCCAACCCTCTGTTCTCTGTTTGCCTTTGCACAGATGGCCGGAGCAGCTGAGCAGGGCCAGAGGGCGAAGGAGAGAAACTGGGGAGAAGAATATCCATGTATCCCAAACAACACATAAGAACAGATACACACTGCTAGTGCAACGGGCCGCCACCCAAAACAACCGGGGAGGCTGGGAGGGAGATGACGGGTAGCTGCGAGAAGCGATTCATGGCACACCCTTCAGTCACAAGGGGTTTTTAAATGCCAGTGAGGCTACCAAATGTGGACAGTTGCCTTAATTATGTCACCGCAACCAGTCGCAGCTTTTAGGAGAGAGGGTGGACCCTGGCATATAAGGAAGAGGGAATAGAGATAGTAAGATGGAGAGTGAAAGGTTTATTTGAGTCCCACGCTGTGTCTGTTTTTGTTTCACAACAACCTGTGGTTTAGACCAGTGATTCCCAACCAGGGGTACTTGTACCCCAGCGGGTACTTCTGCAGTTGCCATAGAAAGATTGCAAAGTAGTTCAATAAATTTGAAAAAATTGAAATTATGATTTAATTAAAAGAATATATCCACATATTAAGGCAGCTGTAACACCTGAACACTAACGTTACCTGTTGCAATCATGTAAGAGTGAGTGAAAGCGAGCACAAAAGTCTAAACAGTTAGCTAACAGTAATGGATAAATGGTTGAAACAGTTAGCTAACAGTAATGGATAAATGGTTGAAACAGTTAGCTAACAGTAATGGATAAATGGTTGAAACAGTTAGCTAACAGTAATGGATAAATGGTTGGAGCATTCAGCTTCACTGGTAGTAGTGCGATTGCTGAGCAAAACAACCTAAATATTGACACTTCAATTGTATGAAAATATTATTGTAACAATATCCTATATACTTTTTTATAATCAATAGTGTTATACATTTGGAACATGATAGGTGGCAATCAGTGACAGGGTACGTGAGTTCAGCTGACAGGGCTGTGGGGGTACCTTAGACCAAAAACAGTGGGAACTGGTTTAGACTGCCTTTCATTTATCCTCTGCACTCACATTTCACTAGGTCACTGAAGAAACAGAAAATCTTGGAATTGACCGTTCGCTAAGCTCCACCCCCTTTAGTTACTGTTGCTACGCCTGTTTAGCTTTCCATTCTCGTGTGGCACATAATGCAGTTTGCAATAATAGTGGTAGTGGATTTATCACTTAACTTATTTAGTAATTTTTGAAACAATGGGCCCTTGATTTCAGACAGTGATAATCAACGATCATTACTAGGCTGTTGATTTTGCTGGCTGAAATGACAACTGTTGCTAGCAGATTTCATCAGCTGCTAGCTTGCTATCGCTGTCTCCGGCTGACCTTTTAATATTTCTAGCCAACTCATTTTAAAATGAGTGTAAAAGGGGTCTCAGCTATGCACTTGATGACTACATACATGACAGTGTGCTAACAGAGGCTAAAGCTACACATCCCAGGTAAAAAGTCAGCATCCTCACCAGTTAATGATTCATGTAGAGGTCATGAAATGTGGAGAAAGTCAAAGTTTGACAGGCCTTCCACGCCTAGTTTCTGTTGCTAAGCTATGATTGGACAATTGCTTTTTGGGGGAGGGGTTTAGGGAACAGTCAATTATTCATTCTTAGTCACCTGTACTACTACAGCCCGGAAGAGGTCACAGGAAGTTATTTGTGCCAAATATGCCGTCTTACGGACAAATGCATATAGATCTCTCAAGTTTTTACACATCAAACTCCACCCACTTGATACACCAAAATCTCTAATACAAGCCCACCACTGTTTGACTAAGACCCTATATAGCTATCAACACTGTGACCTAATTCGACCAAGCAGTGAACCAGAAAATAGGTCCAATCACCATTCCCTCCTCTCTCCTTCAGACTCCAGCGCTCTGCTGTTCCCACACTAGACTAAAGCATCTGGCCAGGCTGTTCATTTCACTGCTCCTCTCCAAAGTACCCTACACTGCTTGAGTGTGTGTGTGAGACAGAGGGAGAGAGAGTGATAAATCCTGAGTCCACAGCCACAGCCAGAGGAACATTTCTCTTTCTCCTGCTCGTCTGCAGACAGCTGTGAGATTGCACTTCTCTCTCTGGCTCTATGGCTCACTTACCCGGCCCTACGTCATCAGGACCATCAGTCAGTGGTGAGCATAAACAGGCTGGAAACCAGTGCAGGAACATACTGTTTTTATCTACTCTTCACAGAAACTAGAAGTGGGGGGATTTAAGACACGTCGAGACACTTTCAGCAGACAAATAAATAGAAATGACAGTTAAAAGAATTCATGGTTGGTTTGCTGCCAGAGTGAATTTCCCACCCTGGCACTCACACCTTAACACCCCGGTGACCCTGTACACACATTTCTCATGATTTTACCTTTCTTACAGCATCTTCCTTACCAATTTCCTACTTTTTAAACGTTTGGGCTTCAGTAATTGTGAGAGAAATCTGAACTTATTTATGAGCTAAAATGTGTATCTTTCCATTTTTAAGGCTTTGGACTGCCATATAAGTGTTTATTGCAGTGTGTATGTTATCTTGAATTTCATCCCTAATTACTTCGGCACTCCCAACTGAAACATCTTCGGCCCATTAATGCTGTTACAGGTTTTCAGTAAACCTAATTAGATTGAAGACAGTCATTCACTTTGAAACAGAGTGAGCTGTTGCTAACAAGGTAACATATTTGGTGAGAGTTGAACGTTAGAAGTTAGCCTATTCAGAGGCTGTAACATGTTTGCGTAAAATGGTAATGTAACACACTGTGAAGCTGAACCCTGTTTTCTAAGAACTTAGAAGTTAAATTCCTCCATAATCGTTTTATTCTACGCAGCAATGGACAATTTGACTGAGAAATCCTCCTTTCGGGGATTAAATGTTTTGCTGGTTCATTGGCACCTCAACCACAGCTGCTGTTGGTGGATTTACATCACTCAAGGGGGTTACAATGGGATTACATTACATTACATAATGCTACATTGGGATTAAATTACTCCAATCATAATAGTTAAGCTGGACCAGGGGAGACCAATTCAATTAGGTCCATGCCTTTCACCTGTGTTCTACCAATTTGATACAAACCTAACATATAAAACATATATATTATAAAGCAGAGTGAGGCTATGGCATTTAGACCATCTTTTCCTGGGTAAATGCATCACCATACATCCAACTGTCTTAATACTTAAGCTTTCCTCCAGGCACCAAGAGAAAACCCAGATTGGCTCCCGGAAATCCTCTCTAACACCATCTTTGGTCCTGCCAAAGCTACAACCTAGGCTGTAATACACAAGCTGGCATTTTAAACCCATAGGGACGGGACAGAACATATTCAGTGACCTGACTCATAATGGTTTTTGAGGTAGTGCATATTTCCAGCAGCAGATTCCAGACAGATGGCTATGTCTGCTACATTAGGTGCATTTCAAAACATTTAGGAACAGTGCACCGTGTGAAATGTTCAAAACATGAAATGGCTTAATCTGAAGAGAATTTCTGGTCAAGCTACCTCAGACCAGGTGCTGGTCAGCTGTTCTGACATCCTGTGGGCTAAGCGACACACAAATCCGTAGGAGAATAATTATTTCAACAGGCTGCAGTTATTATCCTCTGGATTCAGCTAAAAACACTAGCTGGAGATCGAACAACAGAGTAGTATGGAAGTGGAGTGGGAGTCTCGTGCTTGTATCCTTTCGACTTTGCAGATTTTTCACTGTAAACTTCTGAATGTAGTTGACTTTGCAAAAATGTGTTTGTTGGCCTCCAAGTCATGTGGCTGCAGCGTCCAAGCAGCATCCCACTGCAAATTCCCTGCAAGCCTCACTGGTGAGCTACACAGTCACTGCTAACAAAGGAAACCCACACAAACAGCATACGCAGCGGTCGAAGCACAGGATCAGGGAAGACCAGCAAAGGACTAATTCCCCCCCATCCTCACCTTCCACATACACACACACACACACACACACACACAATCACACAGTTTACATTGTATGTATGATAATTAATTAGTCATATGCATGGTCTGATCATCAGCTAGGTCTGCTCCATTCTCTTAAATGCACTTTTATAGACTAGCTTTAATGTAACAGCCTTGGTTTCTACTAGTTTTAATATTGTTTTGTTTCTCATACTTGTTTTGACTAAATTCCTAACTGTATCTCTTATTTATACATACTGTACGTGCACGCAGTTTACAAGTACGCCATGTAGTTTACACATTTTTATCTCATTTCTTGTTTTTATATCATTATTATTTGTAAAGTTTGCTTGTAGGCAAAAGCTGTATAGTTCATTTCTGTTGTAGTTGTTGCCATTATTATTACACTTAATAGGCCTCAAGCAGAAAGCTAATGATTGGCAAGCCAGCTCTGCAAGGTGAGATCATCCTCCTAGGCATCATCCCTTCCTAATACCCACACTGGGACATGAACAAAATGTGTGTGCTCACACTTGTCTGTGTGTGTATATATCCGACACACAAAACAGTGTTTGTGTATACTGTCAATAACTGGAAGGTATCCAGCTCCACTGAGGGATCTAAGCTTTTCTGACTGTCTAGACACAAACATGCGGCTCTTGGATAATCAGGTCATCAGGATATTTAAACAGAAAACTGGTACTACTGGTACTGGTTCAATCTACTACTGTGTGTGTGCAGGAAGGGTAGCTGCAATTCATTCTGCAGATTCAAATTAAGAATCTGTAGTGTGGGTTATTGAGCTAAATGTTAAGTTAATGTCAAATCTGCTCTTTGGCTGTGGTGTGTCTAATCACAACCACTGTCGGTTAGAAACAAGGCCAAGGCCTAAATCACACCCTCACTTTAGCCAACCAGCCATCCAAGGCCATGCATGAATCGCTGCGGTAGAAAAGTCGGCTCTGCTTTCACAGTACAACCGTGTACACACATATGCATTCTGTGAGCCTTCTTCTATCCCTGGGGACTACTCTACATAGCAGTCAAAGACAGGGATTGTGGGGGAAGGAGGCAGTGGCCGTGGGGGTGGGGAAGACGGCAGAAAAGATGTGAAAAGAAAGTGAGCTTTTGTTGGCCGATGTAACCCTCCGCTAATGCAGACATGAACGCGCGCAAGCTTGATAGAATTACTCAAGACATAACTAATGCCTCCGTAAGAGGATAGAGGGCTCGAGCAAAGACGTCGGCAGTGAGGGGAGAGGGTGTTAGTGGGTCGGGTGTGGTTTTTGGAGGCCTTTTTTAACGAGGCCTCTGACCCTATAATTGACATGCTTTTATCTCCACAAGCGGCAAATAGAAGATACTGAGCTGACTGTGTTTGCTCTTTGACGCCGCTAATAAAGTGTCCTCTTTCCTCTGACACAGCCAGGGTAGGATTTAAAAAGCACATCGCAAATGTCAAAGCAGGAAAATGCAAGCACTGTTTTGACTGTGTTTGCTTGAATAGCTGTTCTTTTAATTTAAACTGTTTTGACAACAAAGTGTGGTCACTGGTGATGGGTTAAATGTCCCTTCCTTTGCTGCTACAAACCATAAAAGAGTAAAGATAAGATTTTTCTTCACATGAAAATTCATTTTATAATAATCTGTAATACATTTATAAAGGAAAACGGGAAAACAAAAAACGTCCTGATATTAAGTTTCTTTAAAAATATGTCAAAATATACATCATTACATATCCATACAGGTATATATATTGGACATCATTCTAACCTTTTAGTTCTTCCTTTCTTGTTAGCATATAAAATGGCACAACAGCTCCAAACTTGTCTTTTTGAGGAGCACGACGCTGCAAGATTGAAGTAGCACTGCTTCAATAATTTACTGCTGTCTTGCTTGCGGCACCACTGCACATGGGCAAGTGGGCTGATGCAAGTGGCCTCAGATATTTGATGCAGTTTTACTTGTGACTGTGACCAAATTATCAAATAAGGTGGAATGTGAGCATGTATTCGTGTGTGTGTGTGTGTGTGTCACTCCTCCTCTTTGCAAGGGGGAGAATATCAGATTCAAGACGCCACATGCTGGCATGGCGCCTGACATTGTCCATTCAACCTACTTGAAATCCCAACAGCACTCTCAGTCAACTCTCCACCCTAAGACGCATGGCGTGCCAACTATAAACTAATCTGTGAAATTGAAAGTTGTACCACCCACAGAAAATGCAATATTTTCTTGTCATAAATTTGATCAATTTAAGTACGATTTATAGATAGAAAATTTAGATAACAAAAATTATGTATTTTAAATAGAGCTGAAACAAACGATAAGTTCATTAATTGATTAGCTGATCAATGGAAAATGAATCTGCAACAATGGATTAATTGTTTCGGTTACTTTTCAAGTAAAAATGCCACAAAATATCTGGTTCCAGTTTCTCTGATGTGAGGACTTGCTGCTTGTGTCTGTTTTACATCGTTGTAAAGCGAATATCTTGAAGACGTCACCTGGGAAATTACGGGCATTTTGTCACTATTTTTTTACATTTCAGAGATAAAACAATTCATAGATAAATCAAGAAAATGATCTGTCGATGAATTCATAATGGAAAGAATCATTAGTTGCAGCCTTAATTTCATTGTGTCCTCACAATACAATAATTTAAGAATGATTTGGAATTGCAACCAGATTTGGAACTGGAAATGGCTTCTGTATATGGTGCATCTTAAAACTGCACTCTGAAACTAAACGCTGAAAAAAAGATTTAAAATGTTCAAGTTGATGGGGTAACACCCAAAATCAGAACTGAGATGAACTTTCAAAACGGTGTCAGTACCACTAAATATCAGCAACTAGAAGGTGGGGTTACCAGGGCAACACAATGGCTGGCAGAGGGGCACAAATGCAAAAACATGATTGCTACAGGGGTCGGGGCAGGGAGAGAGCTCCATCTTTACTTGTTAGAACTGAATCAAAGAAAGCAAAGACGCCCCACCGGTGAATGTTTCATTTACTCTCAGCCAAATCTTGGCAGAACACCAGCAACAGACTAACAGCTGCAACAGCTACCATCACTCATAGGGCATACACTGTTTGAACAGGTAGAGCACAAGAAATAAAGAGTTATTTCCACAGCCAATGAGGACATTTACATGGAGACTGTAAAGTGTGAAATAAAGAAAGCTTCTTCATTAGGACTTTGTCATTATTATAAAAGGGAGTTATGTTAACAGCAGTCCAGGATCACAGCAAACCATTTCAAAGCTAACACCACTTCTACCCACCATCACTGCAACCACTGACTCTCTCTCTCATGACACTTCTTAAGAATGGTTTGTCTGCCTGTCATCGCCTCTTCCTCAGCTTCAACACACATCATTACGGCTCGCTGTTGATCTCCAGCTCAGGAGGACACCGACTGAAGCCTTTAAGAGCCATCCCTGAGGCGAGAGGCTGATTATCACCAAACACATCCCTAATGAGGATGTGCATAACGATGGAGGAAGAGAAATTATAGGTGTATGTGTGGGAGGCGGATGAGGGGTGCAGGACACCCGGTTAAATCCGGCTGGGGATTACCAGTGCTGCCGGTGCCTCCGTCAACTTGATGCTAATCACAGCTCACACATTCCCCAAACACCCCTGACCTGAGGTCAGGAAACCGCCTCTGTCGTGCACACAAATAAACGCCAAACAAAGCCCACTGCTATCCATGGCATTCCCCACAGACTGTGGGAGGGCTGAGCGAGGGAGAGAGAGGGAGGAAGCAAACAAGAGGGGAGAGAGACGGAACACAGGCCTCCATCAAAATGTAATGCAAAGTTGTGGGCAAATGTGAAATGTCTGGCAAGTCATGCAACCCTTTGTCTTTTTCCACACTGGGAACTATTTCTGTAACCTCAACGTACATCATTGCTTACCTTATCTACTTTCCTCTGCATGTTTTAGGGTAAAGAAATATACATAATTTAATCTCTATCTTAAGTTACAGTTTAAATCAATCCAGCAAATAAGAAATTATGATGAAATCGGAAATTGTGCTTTTAATGGTAGTATAATAAAAATAAACCTCTGCTGGTTTGTTAATACACTAACCCTACTTCATTATTATCATCATCAATCAATTAGGCCTTTGTCATCATTACACAAACAACTGTTTCTATCACAGTTTTGCGTATTTTCTCTTTATTCATACAAGTTTCCACCTCAGCTATAAGCATTACATTTATTGATTGATTAGTGATATTTTCGCATTTTTCTGACATTTCTAATCAGGTCTTCTTACGTGCAAATTCAAAGCAAATATAAAAACAGGTGGATGGGAACGTAGGTATGTAGACTTAAAGATAAAGCTGTAAAATGCCATTAGTTATCCAGACCTACCTCTTGCACACAGCAGGGCCACAACAAACCAGTCTCCTCCCCTGCTGACTGTCAAGTGAACTCCTTAACGGTGTACAGTGCCGTCATTCCTACCAATTGATTTCCAGTGGGTCAGTGGGCTGCTCAATAAGACAAACAGAGCCCAGCTGAGAGGAAGGAACAGGTCTGTATTTCTGTCTCCTTGTTTAGTTGGCTGCTGGCATGTGTGAGGAAGAGCACCAGATTGTGTGACAGACACCTGGATCACAGAAACGTGATCAGAGAGGCCGGCACTAATCCTGCAGATTCTTTGGAGCTTCTTTTATAATGTCCCCAAGTGAAAACGCAACTGAAATTAAGGTATTACAAGCCTATATAAAAACCTCTTTGTTAATTATATTTCTCATTGTAATAAAACACAACAAATCAGCAAAAAGGCAAGTATGACTGCCGTAAATGGCAGAGAATGCCAATGCCCGTCACAGTTTAGGGCTGTACATTGTGTATGTGTTCACATCACCCCCCTCCTTCCTACAAACACCAACCAAGCTAATGCACACAACACACACACACACACACACTCACACTCAAACCCTGTCCTTCCCATGGTGCGTCCAGGCTCGGAGAAACTAGGCCCCCTGGGGACGGGCAGATTAACACATGACAGAGCTTGTTATCCCTGGACAAAGAGAGACGCTAATCTTGTACAGTCGGCCTCGACTGTCCTCAAACAGTACACAGGGACGCGGATAGAGAGAGAGAGGGACAGACAGAAGCACAAGAAAGACAAGAACGAGGGATGCAGCAATAAGAGAGGAGTCAGTATGTCCCAGAAACTAGACAATATTGTGGGGATGGAGGCAGGGCTAGAGGGTCCATCAGCCCCAAAACAATAAGGGCAGAGACAGAGCTCAACTACAAACAAGGCCCCAACGGCGAGGGCCCTACTACAGCCTGGCTGAGCTCCACCACCTGCAGCGACGAGCAGCAGGGCAGCGCAGAGCTCATCTGTGTGGATATTGATCGCAAAGGAGGAAGTGGGGAGTCAGGCTAGCAGCTCCACAGATGGGAAGGACAGAGACAGACAGACAGAGGAAGTGCATTAGTAAGGCAGGTTCCTCTGATGCTGTTAACTCTCTCCCCTGGGAGATAAGAGAGATAGTAGTGACAAGGCTTTAGGGGAGGAAAATAAAAAGAGGGGGAGGCGGGGTAAAAAGGGACAAAGACAGTGGGCAAACAAGGAGGACCAAGAGAGAGAGACAAGAGAGACAGGAGGACCCGACAGAGACGCAACAGAGAAACTAAAGCTAATTTGTAACTCGAAGAGCTGCTGGATCATCTCCATAATGGGCCGTCTGCCCACAAACAAGCTCCTCTCTGGGGGTAAATGAGATCAGGCCAGCCCAGGACCAGCTGGTGGCTTGGATCAATGACACCAGATAGAGCCGCTACAGAGATGGAGGAAGAGGTCAGAACAGAGGCATCTGGACAGAACGGTAGAAAGAAACACCCCTGAGAGCGTTCTCTGCGTTCTCTCTCGATTTTGTGCGGGGACACGGACACACGCACGCACGCAAGTACAAAGTGGAACGACTGTGTTTCCATAAGAGGATTATGTGCTCCTGTTTGAAGTGGAACAAGGCACGTTCCAGACGGAATGTGATCCCTTTGCAGGGTGGCAGACAGGTTGGATGGTTGACCAGATCAGCGCCTCCTAACTGGCCTCAAAACACCGCAACATCTGCCTATTAACTGCCAGGACCTCACAACAAACATAAAGACATACACTTAGCACTTTGCAGAGATGATGATGCATCTTTATGGCAACAAATACACTGAGACAGGGCACAGTCAGATTTAAATGTAACCAGGAGAAATTGATATGACAGAGAAATAAATGGGCCCCTACAGCTGCCTATGGTAAGGGAGTCAATCATTCTGTCAGCACCAGCTTCTGGCACAAATGCCCATCATTCCACACGTGGCTATGGTGAGGGCAAGCTGGGTAGCCTCTGACATAATCTTGACCACATTAGCCGCTGGGTCAGAGCAGCAAACGTACAGCAAAGGAAAGAGGGGCCTCAGGTGGTAGAGCAAACCTGATGACTGACAGAGCAACCATCTTCAAGGCTGCTTTACACCAAACAACCAGGCACCGCTAACACACTGTGCCATGAAAAAGGAATTTGGTCTTGAATCCTAGCAACAGGGCTTTGAACCACGTCCATTATCCATCCTCCCACCAGAGGAATTCTGAGCGTCCCAACACAGCAAATTACTGCAGCTGCTGGCAAATACGGCCTCGAAATCGCACCGCCAGTTGCACGCCCTGACAACTGTGACAACCAACGCTGCTATCATGACTGGGAGCACACACGACAGCAAAGCTCATCTCTGCTTTATCTTCACAGCAAGTTCACTGCTGTGCCCGTGGCGGTTTCCTCAAGCCTCAATCACCCAGAAAACAGAGAAGGAAATTCAGCTAAATATACAGTTTCTGTAATAATCTGGAAAAACAAGAAACTATTGTGTGCTGTTGCCATGGATTAAAACAGAACTAGAGATGGTGGTGGTAAGTTTTAATGGCGCCAAGAAGTGCAAGGGTCATGGGTTCAGGCTGAAAAAAGCCAGATGACCAGAGGCACAGGCCTGCCCTTGTCACAATTGAGAAGTTTAGAGCTGGGGGGGGGGGTTAATTCTGAGTCACACCATACTCACACAACACCAGTCCTTAGGCTAAGGGCAAGCTGACACACACAGGTCTATTAATGCAACTATCATCTCCCCTCTCAGGACGGCAGCATGGGTCGAGAGGCCAGCCGGGGGCAAAACAGGCTATTAGAATTTAAATTGCCCTAAAATACAAACTTGTAAACATATTCTGTGACCATTTTTAAGCATGTTTTGCCGCACAGTGGCTCTCAGTGGCTTGTGTAACTGTTAAACATGCAACTGAGGATTGTCATCATCATTTGCAATTAATTGAATTGAGGGGCCACCTGACACTTTTTATTATCTATTAATTTGCCAGCCATTTTCTCAATTAATCAGTCGTTTGGTCTATAAGATAAATGGTGAAAAATGCCCATTATAACTTCCCAGAATCCAAGGTGGCATATGTTTTATCTGACCAAAATCCAAAGCTATTCAGTTTTCTAGCATATATGACAAAGAAAAGCAGCAAATACTGACATTTTATAAGCTGGAGCCAGTGAATGTTTGGCATTTTTGCTATAAAAAAACAGATTAATTATCAAAACAGTTGATTAATTGACTAATTGTTTCAGCTGTAGTTGAATTAGTAAATTACTGACAATAAAAAGAGCCCACAGCGATGTCTTAACACAACCAAAGAATCAACTTGAAAATATATAAATCAAAGATGAGCACCTCTTTGCTTTTGTGAACCTGTAAGCAGAATTTTTAAGAAATTAGATATTATTACTTTGAACATAATTAATTACAATTATTAATCTTTATCAAAATTACAACTATTGAATAATTTGTCAAGCGACTCGATCAACTTAATCACCATTTCAGCATTAGTAGCTACAGTTTTTAATGTTGGCCCCCTGCGTATGGAGGATTGTTTCAGACACTGGCATTGCGCTCTCAGTCTTATTGCGATGGGTAACTAACACTGTAGAGATACTCACACCCATGATTCTGGCTCGTCCAACACAGCGCAGATTTGCTAGTGAAAGTAGACAAATAAATACGCCCTATTAAAAAACACACTAAGAACAACAAAGAAACTATGTAACTATAGTCCACTCCAAAATGGAAATTAGATTATTGTACCCAATTTTTACATTTTTTTTTTTTTTCACAATTACAATAAGCGGCTTAATTTACTCAAGTATAGTTTGACAAATCCTCTCCACACACACAAAATGCCTCTGGCAGTAACCCACATCCTCTAATAATCTGTTTAAGACCATCTTAAATAACTTCATAAAAACAGAGGGTGGTTTTTAATGGCTGCTCAATTTAATTTCACATGATTGCATTAGGCTGCCAGTCTGTCCTCCATTTCCCTGCCTCATCCACCAACACTGTGAGTCAGCCATTCTCTCATCCGTGCACGGGGTGGGGGGGGGGTAGACTAGCTGATGGCTTAGCCCACCTCTGACTTAAGAGCCCTAGAGTGTCTCCAAGCCCTGTGTTGCCGAGCCTTAAAAGTGCTCATATTAGTCGCCCTGGGATGCCATTTACTCAGGATGACATCAATACCTCATGGTCGATGGCCATACATTATTGACCGACCAATGCCCACCGTGGCCACAAAGATTGAGACAATTTATGTCGCTGTCTGTGGCACCTCAGGGAAGGAAAATAGTGTTGTGTGGGCAAGAAATAAAGATTTTCAATGCTTGCATGTTTGCAGTTTATTAAATGCTCTTGGCCAGGCTTTGGGGACTGGCAGTGTTTTCTCCTCCCCATTGTTCTACAGAGGAGAGTGCAATCTGTCTTGTTACGCTCACTCACTATAAAATAAATAAATAAAAAGTCCGTGACTCTCACACCACAATAGCTGATCACTTTTGGGGTTGACATTAATCACCTCTGATCACCTGCCAGCTTGAGTCTGTGCACAACCTTCTCGGAGATATTTCAGCTTTACACACTCCCCCCGAGGAGTGAGGAAATCACTGCTTTAACATACCACGAAAGCCCCGAAGTTATTCTGTTTAGCTGACATGAAAACGGATTGGGCATCTGCAAAATGATTAGCGCTAAATTTGCCTGCTTTTCTCCCCCCTGAGGCGACTGAAGCATTTCTCAGCATTCACAGCCCTTGGCCCATCACAGAACAATGGGCATCCGCGGTGGAGGATGGAGAAGGAGGGGAGATAGGGAGGAATGGAGTTTAGGGAGGGGAAAATGCAGACAAAATGGTCACACAAAGAGAGAAAACATTCTGAAAATTACAGAGCACAAATTAAAACTATTTCTGTTTTAGAGTTAGCCGAACATATCTGTTGAGCACTTCCAGCTACCATGCAGCCTGCCACCGCCCCATCAACCCCTTTCAACGGGAATCAAACTGAATCTGAAACAGAGCGGCTCATCGACAAAAAGATGAGGGTACACTCAAACAAAACCTTTTAGCTGCATATTTAACAGAAATATTAATTCACACAATGAGCCACCACAATTCTGATGCATTGTTTAATGTTAAACTGAGGAAGCACAAGTAATAACACGGCAAGTAGCCTACAACTGAGACTAGCGTCTGTAACGGACGACAGGCGTGCCGTTAATAGTAAAGAAACTGGTTTGGAGAACGTTAATTAGCCTGGTAATAGTTACAAACTAACGTTAGCATGCTAGCTAACGCTAAAACAATCTCGCCCTTACCAGTCAGCGCAGCTGCGAGCTAGCAAAATCCACTCCAGCTACGCCCTGTGTTAGCCCGTGCACACTTCGACTGAATCCTGGAGTCAGAAAAAAAGAAAGTGACGACGGGGATAAAAATGAAACCGGGGAAAAAACGGAAGAATGTCGCGGGAGAGCGAATCGAGCCGAGCCGACAGACAAGAAACTTCTGCGTCTCAGGCGCCGTTTTTCACAAGTGATGCGCGTTCCCTGAAAGGAAGAAAGGAGGAGAATGACGCTTCAGTCCACTCACACTCACACTCACACACGTACACACACACACAATAGTAGACCGGTGAACGGATGGATGGACAGGCGGAGGAGAGGACAGGGCTGCCGCTGCCTTCAGTTGCTGTTGGAAATGTCGGAACAATGAAAGATCTACATATTGATCATTTTGAGCCGTGGTAGCCATAAAAACGCGACATTAATGAGTCAGCATGTACAAAAGCAGGGCCCCACAGGCAAAGTGGGGCCCCTTTGTGTGTCAGTTGTAGAGATGAAACGAATTATTAATCCACAGAAAAACAAGCTGAAAATTATTTGATACTAAAGGAAATAAGGAATAGCTCGATATTTTGGGAAACATGCCTATTTGCTATCTTGCCGAGAGTTAACTCTAGATGAGTTTGACACCATTGTCATATCTGTATGGTAACCTTAATCTAAATATGAAGCTACAGGCCGCAGCCGGTTATCTTAGCCTAGTTAATGACTGGAAACCGGGAAACGGCTAAGCTGGCTCTGTCCAAAGGTAACAAAAGCCACATACCAGCACCTCTAAAACTCACTAACTAGCACATTATATCTTGTTTGTCTAATCCATACAAACCGAAGTGTAAAAACAACACGTAACCAATTTGTGCCAGACTATTTCTTGGCTGGGAACAGTCAACTTTACAAATCTTCCCCCAGAGTTAACAGGGGCCCCACAGTTCCTTGGGGATCCATACCAGGTTAATTCCAGCCATGCCCACAGGTACTGGCATACCTAAATGAAATGTAGTGGTTATTAAATAATATTATCAGTTACACCTGTTTGACAAGTCTGAATTTCCACCATTAGAGATGTCTTGTATGGTGTCGGGATCCGCCCTGCCAAGCTGGTCAGTCTTGGGTGTGACAAGATAGAAAAATAAATGAAAATACATTTCAGCAGAGGAATGACTAAGGCCAGAACAAATTTTGTTAGTACAGTCAAATGAGCAAACACTACTATCATTTGCATGTTAATTAAGGTTGTGTTAACTCCCTTCCTCTGCGCTGCCACCCTGTTTACACTGGAAAGTAGGCTAAATAAATGAGGGTGGAATGGTGGTTTGGCTTAGGCTATTATGTTTGGTGTGGCAACGCCTGGCACATCTTCACACCACAGGAAAAGAAAAGACACAGAGCCTTTGTCAGCTGATCAAAGTGATCTGTATTTTTGGTTAGTTTAATTCTGGTTGTCACTGCCTTCTTGTAAAAAAATACATTGTACCATAGGCTCCTTCCAGTACACATTGGCACAGAATAACGCCACTTGATCACTATAAATGACATTACAGCTATCAAAGTGAATTTGTTTTATTTCAGAATTATTAAAACCATTTTTACAACTTCAACCTCAAAAATAGGAGGGTCTTTGAAGGCAGCATTCACCGAGACAGAGCGCCATGCTGAAATTGAAAGGGGTGAATAGCGAATAGCAGGGGAACTCTGCTTTCTCGAAACCGCAGCCAATCACCTCCCAGGCTGGGGGATTATTCAAATTAAGGATGATGTCACCTCTTGCAAGTCACCCTACTCTCCTGCCCGAGTTCCTCCCGGTTGTCTGTTGCCCTCCCTCTTAGGCCCCTGCACCCCCTTTTCTCTCCTCTTCAAACCCTTTTCTTCCTTTCTCCATGCCCCACTGCACACACACACACACACACACACACACACGGTGCATTACTGCTGCCCCACATGCATCAAGTTGCCTGCATTGTCTGCCTTCAATGTGACTGTTGCATCGAGAATTTAAAATCTCTGAACACATTTCAGACCTGTTGATTGTAAAATTGTAATTCCATTATTAAACAAATTTTAATCTGATTATGGCCTTAAGTCATTTCAAAATTAGGTTGTAATCCTGTTACTAATATGTATATAAGATTGAAGGCCTTGCACATTTTTTAATGTTTCTTTGTCTTAAAAGTCACATTTCCTGCAAGCACCACACCTTAAAGATTGTCACTGAGTGGATGTAGCTTAACATGTGCACCTGCCTGCCAGTTCAGTCTGTCACAGCCTGAGTGAACAGAGCTGAAATCGGAAGAAACTAATTGAAAAGGGTGAGCTCGCCAGCAAGACAGCAAGGAGCAGCAGGTACAGTGTGCCTTCGTTTCGGTTAAGTTGGGTGTTTTCTCTCGGTCGCAGTCAAACATCGAAGGGCGTCGTTTCATGGCTCACAAGCTTTTGTTTCGTGTGCCGTGCTCCTCATCAGAATGGGGCTTTTCATCAGAGACAGTCTGGGTGGGCATGCCGCCTGTCTGTCTGTCTGTCTGGTGCGCTGCTGCTCAGCTCCCGGCAGCCGCCTGCCCCTGTCTACATGAGCCAGGCTTTTGTGTACTGGTCTGTTCTGGATGAGCTTCTTTTCAAGTCGAGGCTGTGGTGCACTCTTCTCTTTCCAAGTGCTGGAGAGGGGAGATTTGGCTCTGCGTTGCTTGTTCGAGGTGGAAATGTATGGCACAGAACCAGAAACATGCATGCACCTGATTGCACAAAAACATGTTGTCTCTTGGTCTCTCTTTATCTTTCTCTGTCAGATTTCCAGAGGAAGTTTTGTTTGTGTTCCTCTGAAGTGGATCAGCCCCATCGGCTTATTATTTGTCAGTGTTATCTGCTGTTCAACAATGCCACTTGTCTTGCTGTTGAATCATAACTGAAGGTCAAGTCATACCCACAGAAATATCTGCAGGGTTAATCAAGTTATTCAAATAGTTGATCAGACTGAATGTAGTCTAACACCCACATATGTAGCTGTGTGTGGATCTCATTGTGTGAACACGTGATCATACAGTATGCGTGCAGGTGTGTGTGTGCAAGTGTATGAAAGGCATGGAAGGAGACCAGGAAGAGGGTGGGGACTCCGGGGGGGGTTCGATGCCTGCTGGCTTGATGCTGATGGACGTATTGGCATGGTGAACCCGGCGCAACAAAGGGAGGAAGGTGTTTTTTTTTTCACACAGGCAGTGGTGTGCGGCAGCGGAGGCAGGAAGGGGCAGGGCTGTGTACCCCGCTGCACAGTTCCCGTGTTATTTATCTCATTGTTTTTTCCCCCCGGCCCACAGTCCAGCTGGGGCAGCCACAGCACAAAAGGGCTGGCTCTCAGTCAAGCCCCAAAATCTGGCCTCCAGTCAGGGGTCTGCTACCTCTGACAAACTCTTACACAACACATTAGTTATTTAAACAGCGGCAGATACAGGCCTGCTCTCGCTGTGCCTCATGTTTTCTAGCATGGACAGTCAGATTGTACAGAGGTGTGAATCTCCGGCTAGTCCGCCAAGCCACACAAGAAAGCAGCTGGCACTGAGAGACACACCCATCACATCACACACAGTCGCCATCTTTTTATAGAGACATTCACAAATCAAACCGCTCTTAACACAATTGGCCTCAAAATGCATGAGAGGTATTACCAGCCATAACACATCACACTCTAATAGCAGCAATAGTGTTACCTTATAAATGGTGTGTGTGTGTGTTAATGAATACCAGGCAGATACAGGTTAGCACACGCGGGTGCAGCTGCTGTTCTCTGTGCACAGCATTGACTCCCTAAAGAGCTCAAAGTGCCAGCACAGCACAGCATATCACTAACATGCAGGATGCTACCGCACTGACTGACAGGCAACACGTGAAGAAGAACGATGCTACAGGCAACATAGAAGAGTGAACCTCATTATCATATATCGTGCATGTTCTTCTGCAGTGTGTGGGTATACATATATCTATTCTACCTAGAATATGATGATCAGCTTAATGCAAATGCGGATAAAGAACCTTGTAACTCACGATTCAGATTCCTGCTGGTTTTTATTCTAGTCATTTGATCAAGGATGTATATCTGAGTTTCCATATGAATGCAGTTAACTAGAATGGGAAACTGGCTGCACCCCACTGTTTGTTTTCTCTATGGGACTGTTTAATCAGTTTTACCCTGACACCTGATAATGTTCAGAGCAGGCCGGCCAGTTCCTGTCAGTCTAATTTTAAGTGCTTCGTCTCAGCCTTGGTAGCATCCTTGAGTAAATAATGCATGTAGGTACTAGGGATATTGGACAATCATACCACTCCACTGCACTAAGAGGAGTGAGTGTGCACATTGCACACGTGCCTTGATCTTTGTCTGTCCCATATGCTCTCTCATTTCTGTCTATTTGCATCTCCAGTGCGTTTTCTTTGGCTAGCACAGCCTGGCCCTGACTCTACTTCCATTTATCTTGATGTAGTTTGTGATAATGGTAGACTGAAGGTTAAGTACTTTACTTATACTCCCAGCACTTTTTATCTTTAATGAAGGCAACAAACCCCTCCCTTCATTAATGTGTCATCCCTCATCTCCTCCTCAAAGTACTCATGTTTTAGCTCTTTATTGCTTCTGGATTGTATTGATTTCATAGGATTGGTTAGTTGGTGGTTGCAGACGGAGCCTGCTCTCTCCCTCTAGTGGTGTCAGACTATACCACAACATGCTAGGGGCTCCTCAGCTTCATGCAATCCAAGCTTTGTATTATATTATTATGAGAAGACACTGCAGAGTACACCTTGGACAGGTCCTATGTATTACAGTTCATTATAAATGTATACCGGTATATGCAGTCAGTAACTTTCCCACAAGTTTTTTGGCCCTTCTGGTACCACAGAGATACAGTATGGAGCACCTAAGTGTTCAATATTGAATAATTTAAAAAGACATTATGAAATAATCATAAATATTGTGTAAACTATATAACCAATAAAAAACTCATCTCATTATTATGAAACGTGATTTCATCATTGTCACTTTCATATTGAAAGTGTTATTGGGTTCATTTTTTGCAATGTTGGCGCATGGCTCTATGATCTACGGTCCAGACTGAAATATCCGCAATAGAAACAACCATTGGATGGATCTGCATGACATTTTGTACAGACATTTGTGGTACCCAGAGGATAAAGCCTACTGACTTTGGTGGTCCCCTGACTTTTCCTCTAGAGCCACCAGCAGGTCAGAGCTTTCACTTATTAAGTGAAATATCTCAACATTAACGCATTGGCACAAATTTGTACACTGACATTCATTGTTTCCAGATGATGTATCTCAATGACTTTGGTGATCCCCTGACTTTTCATCTAGCTCCACCATTAAGATGACATTTGTGATTTTAAGTGAAATGTCAACAACTGTGGGATGAATTGTCATGAAATTTGTTACATACATTCATGTTCCCCTCAGGATGAACTGTAATATCTTTGGTGATTTCTTAACTGTTCATTGTGAGCAACCATCTAAGATGTTGAACATGGTAAACATTATACCTCCTTAGTATCAGAAGTTTAGCATTGTCACTGTGAGCATGTTAGCATGCCTATATTAGCATTTTGTACAGTACAGCCTCTCTTAACTGCTAGCGTAGCAGAAGTCTCTCAGTCTAGTTATTTCTTCATGTCAAATGCTAATTTACACTCTGGTTAAAGATGTGTCCCAAAAACTCTTTGACAGCATTAGACTGCACCGCTGGTCAGTGGCTCTGGGTATTTTGGTGGCAACAGGGTTATTAATAAAATCATTTTTACACTATTTTACAAACAAATCAGTGGAAATGAATTTCATAAACCTGATGCTTATCTCAATAACACTCAAGAATTTGAGCAGCTGACTGGACACACAATGTGTCTGCTGTGGGACAGAAAACATAAAAAAAAACAAAAAACATTGATACCATAACACTGGCCTGGGTTACACAATTTCAGAGTCTTTCCAGTTTATTTTGCTGACATGTACTTTCATTCAGAGTGCAGCATCACATAAAAGATTCAATACAAATGAGGGTAAAAACATGTACAAGTTCCTCCTGTACAGAAACTGAGAAACTCCCTTTTAAATATTACTTGCTTCTTCTCAGAATGAGGTAAAACAATTAAAACAGCATACAAAATACAAGGAAACACGTGCAGTGAGCAATAACACTGTTACCATTAAATACAAGTGGCATTAAAAAGGACCATCCCATAAGTGTCAGGAAAACACTAACAGATGCATTACATATACAGTGCTTTGCTCCAGTGTACTATATGGCTCCCATGTGACACATTAAAATCAAATTACATCAGTCTGTACATCAGTCTTCATTAAGTGCAAATAAATAAGTGTAAACATTCATTAAAATAAAACACATGTTGTGATTGTAAACAAAATTAATTAAATTAACATGTAAGTGAGCAATAAAAAAAATTACCCTTTAGTCCTTAAACACATTTTGTGCAGTGAACATCCCTCTTCCATTGGCTTTCAAATGCCTCCACGCAGCGTGCTGGAATGACATTACCACTTCAGTAAGTTTCTATAATAAGACCTCTAGTCCGAATATTCATTCATCCTTTTTTTTTTTTTTGCCCCAGCTCGCTCACAGATTAAAAAAAAGAAAGAGCTATTACTATGGAGTGAATATAGTCTCAAAACGATTTGTAAATGTGTATTACA